>SCDY01000080.1:0-109035 GCA_004143825.1 Drosophila micromelanica | reverse complement strand
TTTATAACAAAAGCCTAATTTTGTTAGCGATTGGTTGAAATTTTTTTTTGTAAAAGATGTGTAAGTTATTTTATATCATAAGTGAACTTGAATAGGAGTATGGTGCAGTGCATAAGAGTTCTGCTTCTGAATCAGAGAGTCGCAGGTTCGATTCACGGTCAAGTCGTGGTGCATTTCATTTTTCGTTGTTAATTGCGAATTAATTTTTTTTTTATTTTTAACTATCTTAATACTTATTTAGTGCCGAGAGCTTGTATGTATGTGTTAAATGCTGGGTTCAGGGTATCTCCTAGTCGGGAGGTCCCGACTAGAGCAATCTTACTTGTTTTTTTTTCAAATGTGTACTTTTAAAAAATGTATACTTTCTGATTATGGGTGATGTGTAAGCTTAAATTTTTGGAATATTTCATGGTTTTACTTTCAAAATTTATTCCGGAATGAAATTAGATAAAGCATTTCCACGTATACTTGTCAAAAGGCACAATTCGTCTTTATGGTTTTACTGTAGCTTAATTCAAAGAGTTCAGCCAGCACGTTTTAAAAATATTTTTAGGCGCAAAAGTCATTCTCTTTGGTGCTGGTCATAAATTTGGTTTACGTGCAATTGTTGTAGAAGCCAGCGTTTTTTCCCACACATAATGTCTAGTTTTGGCCAATTTGCGAGAAGCTTCCAAAAATAAAAGAGGAAGACAGCGTGTTTCATCAAGTGGACCCGCAACAAATGGCAGACAACAAATTTTCACTTCATGCTTAAGTCGCTTAATCCTTTTAGAGTTTAAGCGCAGGCCAAGTGGCAACTAGAAGCTGCCAAGACAACATTCGCCTCCGGCAACGGATCCCGAGCCCGCCTCCTTATCCTATAAGTACGTATGTGGGCGCTGTCTGGCATTTCTTGGAAGGAAAACACAGCAGGCACGGCCAGGCATAGACCCAGGCACAGGCTCTGACTCAGGCACATCCACGTTTCGCCCTTGGCGAACTGCGGATTTGCGCTTTACACGCGTGTAATGTGCAAAAACTGTGTTTAATGCCGCACTAATCCCTCAACTACAATGCTGCCAATTTACGCAAGTGGCGCGTCTGCTACGATGGCAACGTCGTCGACGTCCGCGTCGACGTCGCCGTCAACGCCCGAGGCGGCGGCTTTGTAGTATATCCTTTGGTTTGGTTTCGTTTTCCTGCCGCGCGGCGTTTTATTCGTAAGTGTAATGAATGGGGCGATGGGGTAAAACTTTACAAGTGGTAACAGTAAAGCATCAATTTATTTAAGTGGATATCCGCAGCGCTTACTTTTCGTTTTAGCCCTTCTACCAAGTACTCTTTCAATTCCTATTGCGAATGATGACAGTACCCAAAATGCCAGCCATGAAATTATGCTTAACACAATTTCTTTTACCAACAAGTCACCAATCAGGAGTAATGGACTGCGATGCACTCTATAATTATATTTATGGAATTGTGAGTTATAAAAACAAAATTAAGCACTGTGTTTTCATTCCTTTTTTTACGATCTTAAAAGAAGATAAAAAATTTGGCATCTTTAGTTTTTAATGTCTCGTAGATAGATTCAACTACTCAGTCAGATGTTTGTTAAAAAGATTTTTATAATTTAGTTATGCACATTAAACACTTTTCTATTTGTTGGATGTCAAGAATGAAACAAAAGTTCTGCACTAAAGTGTAACAAAAATTTTAATTAAACAATATTCTCAAGGTTTTCAGAATAACTTTTCAATGTACTTTAAATAGTTGTTTGTTTAACAAAATGGATGGGAATGAACATGTAATGGAACTTGAACTTTTATATTCAAATGTTTACAATTCAATTATTGCAATTGAATAGAATATGGAATATAAAACGTTTAAAATGTATTTATCACATTTCTCTCTTTTTCTGTTGTAGAATCAAAAATAAAAGTTTTGGACAGATTTCTTTGTTTTATTTTGAATTGTTAATATATCAAGTCCAAGCGGCACTCAGCTGTCAGTGGCAGATGACGTGTAAACGTGATATTCGTATATTTTGCTGGTGACCGACTTTTAGCAATGGTCGCCGATCACAATTGCAATGGTGGCAGACTTAATCAGTTTCCCTGATATTTTCCCCCACCGAAATAGTATGTCATTTATTTGAAATGAAGCGTTGATTGCTGTGTAGCAGTGCGTGAAAATGCCTCACACATTGTTTTTGTTTTTGTTTTGGTGTGCCAACCCATTGTAGAAATATCTGCATACCATATGTTTGAACACTATATATAGATGTTCTAATAACTACTCGCTGGTGTGTTTGTTATGGTTGCATATAAATTGAATTTTTCACAAACATTCGTGTTGATTTGTCCAGTTTTTATTTTTCTTTTGTTTTTTTTTTGTGCTTTCCGAAATTCACATGTTAGGCGCCGCGTGTATTTTAATTGATGCCAAACGACCAAATTTTCGTTTTTTAAATGGCTCTCACTTCACGCACACGTAGTGTATACATTTGGTTAGTTGTTTTTTGTTTTTTTTGATTTTTGATTTGACTAACGCTCGAAAGTCCATCAAAACAAAATTAATTTGCAAAATTTTGCTAGTATTTGTATTGGGATGGCCACAAAACCCGTGCGAAAATTGAAACGAAACACTTAAGTGCTAGAGCACTTCACACAGACAGAAACACTGACACCGAGGCAGCCACTGGGGCCTGTGATGGGGGTTGGTCTGGGGTAACTTTGGGGCCAAAAACTTTGCGAAACCACTTGAAAAGTTATTTACATTTTAAGTTGTTGAGGTGTTCGCACAACGTCGAGTTGTGTTGTGTCCTTGTGATGCGCAAAATAACTGTAGGCATGTATACACACACACGGACACAAACACACACACACACACACACACATACTGGCAACAGCAGCAATTCGTCTGTGGGTGTGTCCTTGTGTCTGTGTGTGGTCGCCGGTGTCAAATCTGAGAAGCACTGCCTTGAGAGGCTTACATAGAAAATCTATTAAATTGCGGTACCAGGAAACAGAGTTCAAGTTGCTGTTGTCGCTGCTCTCTGCACGCCGGTGTTGTTGTCGTTGATTTCGTTGTTCTTGTTTTTGTTGTTGTCGTTGATTTCGTTGTTCTTTTTTTGTTGTAGTCGTTGCGGCAGCTTCTGGTCGCTGGCAAAGTTTGCAACATAAAACAAACATTGGCGAGATACCCGCACAGCAGCACTGCAAAAGCAGCTGCAGCATCAGCATCAGCATCAGTCGCAGTAAAGCAACTGCGCAGCGCAGCGCATCTTGACTGACGACGTCGACGGCGACGTCGGCGCGCTCAATGGCTCACTAAACTTTTGAATAAAAGCAGGCAGTCTGTCAGTGCGGTGCAGTCTGGCAGAGCAGGCTGGCCGTGCTGCCAGAATCTTTACTGTGCAACTGCAGCAATGAGTTGCCGCTGGCTGTTGGCATTGCAGTTCAGCCGGAAAACATAAAAAACTACTTGATTCTTCCTGCTGGAGTGCCAAAAGTAAGCACAGCACCACCACATAATAAATAAAGCAGGCAACACAGCGGCAGCGCTAACAGCGGCAACAGCAGCAGGAAATATGGCACTTAAAGTGCTTTAAATAACATTAGAAAGTTTAGCTTGTGTATGTTAAGCTAGAGTCTCTGTCTCTTTCTTGCTTGTATATATGTATGTACATATATACGCATGCATATCCGTCTGCCCCATTGTCATTGTAGACTTTGTCAGCGTGTTTGACTTGAGCGCAAATCTTTCATGTCATGACAGTCTACGGTAAAGGCAAAGCCTTGCATTTGTTAAAGTTGTTCATTTGCTTGGCAGTTGACAGTCAGTATAACGACAATAAGAACGACAACAGGAACGGGAACGGGAACGGGAGCTGGAACGGGGACTAGGACGCTTACAGCAGAAAGTGAAGCAAGTGACTGCCTCATTGTTTGTCTTGTTGCTACAACGCATATGACACTCAGAGCCACGCCCATGGAACGCCCATAAATAAAACATTTCACTTTGTTTTACCGTCTGCTCGGCTACTGCTGATGCTGAAGCTGCTGCTGCCTCAAAGAAAACAGCTGGCAAGAAGTGCGGCATCTGTTTGCTTGCTGCAACACACTTTGATTTGACTTTAATGCACAATAGCACTTTATGCAGCTTTGGCGGCATTTGCCAGTTCAAAGCTATGCAAATTGATGCTGGGATGCACTCGGCAAATGCCACAATAAAAACCTCAGGAATGTTTTTTGTGTGTGCGTTGCCTACAGACATCAGAGCTCCCATTAATCATTGTGCAAATCTTGGTTGAAGCACTCATTATTAGCCAATTAAAATAGAATGCAAGGCTCTGTGGTATCAAGAATTAAATTTAAATGTTATGAACGTTAGATGCGGCGTATGCGTAATATTCGCTTTGATATATCAATTACATGTTGCTCAGCATGCAGTTTGCTTTGCAAGAGCGGTTTATAAGCATAAAATACATACAACAAATTGTTGGTTAACCTTTAAAATGCATTTTCAGTTTATATAAGTATAAGTCAACGTAATGAACTATCACCACGCTCTGTAAAACTGTTGCAAATGTAAGAAACTTTATTTTGCTATTATGAGCAGGGTTAAACTCTTCGTAAACAATGTTTTTCAATATAGGTTTAATTTATTATAAGGCCTTTATAAATTTCATTTAAATTTAAAAGATTGATATATTGGCTCATCTTTTGCTTTATGTTATTGACTATTTTTGAAATTATAGAGTATATTTATTATTTTAATAATAATGAAAACGCACGCATTAAAGTTGCATAAACTGAAATTGTATAACTTGTGTGTCACCGTCGTTGTCGACCACGTCATCATCTTTGCCAACCGCAGACCAGCGCGAGTACAATTTAAGACAGTCGCAAACAATCCGACAACTTGCAAAACTTAGCAAACTTTTTGCGCCACTGCTCGCTGAGTATTTTTTTGGAAATGCACCACCGAAATTCGTTGACAGTTTGGTGCCTAACTTTAGGCGCATTAGCGCAGCTCAAATATTGAAAACGCCGCCAAGTTATTCAATAAATGTCGGCTGGCACTCGACGACTTCCAGGTTAGTTGTGGCTGAGTGAATTCGTTAGACAGCCAAAAATTGCCCAAATTATTGCCTTTAACACGCACCGAACCAGCTCCAGATGGAGTGCGTGAGTTGATGCGCGTATGTGTTGGTATTGGTGTTGGTGGGAGCCCTAGTCTTCCGGTGTAAATGAAAAGTCTTCAGGCATGTGACCTTCGCCGCCTGGCTAAGCAAATTAATGCGAGTACATGCGAAATTTAAACCCAATTTAACTTTGCGCTCCCCATTTCGGTTGCTTGGCTGTGCTACTGCTTGCACTTTAATTATGAACTTAAATCGAAAAACTTTACGTTTCAGGCGACTGCAGCGAAAACGCGAATGCAAGTGCCACTGCGGCTGCAGCTCATTCAAACAGAGGTTCGTCTCATTCATGGCATTCATTCAGTCGCTGCCTGCTGCGTTTATGTATGCAAATTTTTGGGTTGTTGCACTTGCGGCGCCTCGCCGGGCAAGCTAATTAAATGCGAGCGCAAATTGCGTTGTGCAGCCATAGAAAACTGTGCTGGGCTTCTCACAAAGTATGATACTGCTATTCGGGCATTTTAAACCCAATTTAAAGTGCTGCACAGCCAGCCTCCAGCCTCCAGTCTCCAGACTCGACCCAGCAGTCTCTACGTCGGCATGTGGCACACATCACGTGCCGGGCGCGGCGCAAAGACATTGCAGTTGAGGTCCGTGCATACCAATGCAGTTAGAAGGCAGCCTTTATGACGTCAGTGTGCGCGACTCCTGATTCCGCTGCAGCAGGCAGCGCGTTACAGCGCCAGCTCGCCCCAAAAAGTATGCAACGAATTTTAGTGCCGTTTGGCCTTTTGGCCTGTCGCCGTCGTCGCCTAATGCTGCTACAATGTCGCGTAGACGCTGTCGCATTGTTGTACTTTTTTTTTTGCACAAATTTCCAAAATCAATATTTGCCGAAAGTGTTTTGCATACCAAATAATTTGTGAAAACAACTTGCAAGAAGGCAGCGCCTGCGGAGACTGCCTTCCCATTGGGAGAGGGGACAAAATATTGTAGTGGCAACAGCAGCTAAACAAATTGTCAACAAATGATTTTATTTTTTGGATCTTGCGGGGGTTTTGCACACATACACACACACACACACACAAAACATGTCACGAGCTAGTACCCTGCCCCGGAGACGTTTGCAAACACTGGAAAATTGATTCGCCGTTGAAGTCCAATACGAAGTAAAATGCTCCCTATGCCAACGTCGAAGTTTCTAAGCACTTACATAGAAACTTGAGTAATAAAACTCATGAAAAACCTAAAATAAAAATCTTAATTATGCGAGAAGTAGTAATAATTAAGTAACTAGTTTAATATTTTTTTTGGCTTATATGGATAATTACGCCTTAATTAAATCATCTATTTCTTAAGTAGTAATATGAATTATGGAATATAATTTAATTATTTGAAGAAACTAAATTTAATATGTTTGCAATTATCTTATAAAATTAAAATGTTGTTTTTAGAAATTATAAGTAAAAATAATATATAGGCTTACAGATATTAAGTTAATTAAAAAAAAAATAAAAGCATCTGAGAAGTTCAATTTTGAAATAAAATATAGCAATTCCCAACTGCATGAAAAAGTCACAAAGACTCTGTGATACGCATTTAAGCAAAGCTATTGTCACAAACATGTGTACATACCTATATTCATATGCCAGTCAGTGTGTAAATGTGTTTGTGTCTGTGTGTGCACGCCGTCAATATTGAAGCGTGTGTGTGCGTGAGTGTTTTTGAACGACATATGACCTAAGTAAATAAATATTATAGCTTAATGCTTACAAGTTTTGACCCAAAAGCTTCGCCCCGACTACTATTTGCATAAGCATGCCGTCAAAGGCGCCCCAGGGATAAACTCATATTTCAGCTAGCCAACCGTTCATCGGTGATCCAACGAAGCGCATTGATATATTACGTGTCAGAAAACCGCGCGCGTCTGCTATGCACCGCGAACCCGGGCTGGCCACCAGGCCGAGCCGAGCGCACATTGTTGGCAGCACTTCCGGCAGGCAGTGCAAGTTTGACACGCGCATCAACACGCGCTTTGTCAACCCGGCGAGTCAACTGCAACAGGAAACGCAGACATACAGACACACAGGCACACAAGCGATGGACTGGCCTGGTTACAATATATAGGAAATTGGTTTCGCTTGGCTGCACTTTGCTAAAAAATCCAATACCAAGACACACACACACAAGCACACACATTCACACGCACAAACACAAACACATTTAGTTAGGCAGGAAGGGCGACAGTTCAGCATGCCTTCAAGTCAAGCAGGAAGTCTTCAGTGACCGCGTCGCACTCGATAATCAGCAATGGCCGCTAGCCGGTCAGGCTTAGGCAATGCTGCGACCAGGACCTGGCCCGTGCCAGGACATGCCTCGGCTGCTTGGCGTTCTTTGAACCTACAATTAATTTACTTTGTTTTTCCAGTTGACCAGACATTAACATTACTTGACTTCCGTGCGTGCCGGCAGTGCCAGGCGCCGCCACACATATGAGCGAGCATGTGCGCAGATGGGGCATGTTTTGTATTGGCCGGGTTGTGGGTGTGCCGTGTGGCGTTCTGCTCGATTGCTGACCTGCCATATGCCGGCATTTAGCCATTTACTTACTTTAAGCATAATAAATTATTTTAAGCTGCTAAGCTTGTTGTTCTTATGGCCACTTGCTGTTCCTGGCACCTCCTACTAATATTCCTAGCGGTACTTCGTGGCGCCTCGCAGCTGCTTCTGCCCAACGCCCCGCGCTCATGTGTGTGAATGCCTGTTTTTGTGTTTTGGCAATTTTCTTAGGTTAACGGGCGAAATGTTTGGCAATTATGCCGCACCTGCTCTCTATCAGACCTAGTCCGCTTTTTGTTTGCCCTAATGACAGCTATTTGTGCAGTTTTTGGCAGTTGCGCTTATTTATTACACTTTCTTGTGCCGCGCAATTTGTGTATTTTCAGCTTTCTAAAGTTACCTCGAGCATTCGCACAGGATTTACCGTTTACCTACATTCGATAAAGATCTATAACGACACTCAAGAACTTATCAAAGGAAAACATTGTGGTACAATTAAACAAATTTCGCACGATTTCTCTAAAGACATGTGTATGTGGGTGCGTGTGCCTTTAAGGCAACTCCTAGCGCAAATTATATCTCTATAATAAAGTTGTTAATCTTTTATAAATTTACCCTTAAATTGATTTAATATAAATGTAAATACCTATTAGAATAAATGGGTTACTCAAGTAATATATGTTTATTGAATACTGTACATCGAAACAGTCCAAACTTTTTCAAGAAAGTCTTATACTGTCAATTGTTTCTTAGCAAGCGTATATGTTCTTTTGCAATCGGTTTTATATATTTGGACATCGCTATGTCAATGAAGACCCAGTAAAAGTATTTTGCGTTGCTTTAAAGCGGAGCAACGCATTTGCATACATTGCATTTAAATATTCATTTGCTGCAAGCTGCCACATAGCCCAGATCCAGGACGCTGAAGCTGGAGCTGGAGTTGGAACCGAATGGGAAATAAAGTCGGTCGGGCGTAAGGAGCAGCGTGGATAGCACCGTCGATGCATTGTGGGTCACAGTACTCAATTTTCAGTTTGGCTTAACTTCAAATGATACGAAATGACAGCATAATTGAATTTGTGGCATGGCAAATTGTTAAGGCGACTTTGGTGCGCTAATTGAAAGGATTAGCGAGTGTTGTGCATGGAAATGCAGGGGGCTTTAAGTCACAATAATAAATGGTATGCTAATTTAGTTATCTGAACTGCAAGCCAAGATATTGGGGAAACGAGATCTTTTTATAAATACAAATTTATTAGCCATGCAATATGCCAAACACAATTTCCTGTGCATATTACAGTACAAACAAGTAAGAAACCAGAATTTAACACATTCATACAAACTCGCGGCACTTAATGAGTATTAAGGTCATTAAAAATTAAAAAAATTAATTGACAATCACAAACGAAAATGAAATCTGCCACGCCGGGAATCGAACCTGGGACCCATATTTCCATTTCCATTTCCACATTCAAATTTAATTTCCCCTATGATATAAAATAACCTAACCATTTTTAAAATAAACTTCAAGGAAACGTTAAAAAAACTCTGCTTTTGTCATAAAAATTATAAATATTAATAATAATTATTGGTTATTAAAAAAAAAGAAAATATAAATTCCATACTTTCCCACGCGGGATTCGAGCCCTGGTCCTCGAACTTCAGCTGCACAACTCTTAACGGCTGGACCACTCCTTCAATTAATATTGTTGTGATAAAATTCAGTTTTAGTGTGCAAAAAAAATTTTATAAAAAACGCCAGATAAAATTTAGCATTTGCATGTGTGTGTGCACATGAACACAGAAATTGCTTGTGCTTGGCCCCAACTTCGGAAAAGAGATTCTTCTTTTGCTCGTAAACTAAATGTATGATCGTTATGAAATCTTACAAAATAATTTGAAACACAGTAGTATTTGATGTGCGGCTTTATGGTTTCATTTAAATTGATTTAATTGATGATTGATTTAAAATCTTCGTATGCTTTACGAAAACATATTTAAACAGGTTTGGTAGCTCTAGCGATTATAGATGTAATAATTCTTTTGTAAACAAAGACTACGCAACGTAGCTGCAAAAAAAAGATACATGTAACTTTTAAAAGTTCATCTGTCTCGCCAACAATTTAACTCATATAGAGTGGATATTTTAATAATGATACTCAACACTTTTAACATATATCTTTTAACATATATCTTATTTGCATAAATTAAGCTTAAATCAAATTTATTTTTCGAAGTGAAAAACATTGAGTTTGTGCAAAGTTTGTCTGGAGACTGGTTCGGTGTCTACATTTTTCATATAAGGATAAAGATAAGGGAACTTTCCCTAGTTGTAACTTTGCCAAAACTCAACCGATTTTCATAAGGATTGTGTCTATGGTTCGGTGTCTAGATGAATTCTACATTTCAGTTTAAAAATAAAATTTTGGTCAAAATTCATTTAAAAAATGTCTAGATGAATTCTACAATTCAGCTTAAAAATAAAATTTTTGGTCCAAATTCATGTAAAAAATTTTCGAATATATACCTTAGTGTTCCAATATAAGGATATGTCTCAACTTTCCCCAGTCGTAACTTTGCCAAACTCAACCGATTTTCATAAGGATGGTCTAATTCTTCATGGTTCGGTGTCTAGATGAATTCTACATTTCAGTTTAAAAATACAATTTTTGGTCCAAATTCATGTAAAAAATTTTCGAATATATATCCTAGTGTTCTAATATAAGGATATGTCTCAACTTTTATAAGGACGGTCTTTTTGTTCATAGGTCGATTATTAGTTATGCCCAAAAAACCGAGTCAAAAAAGCGATAAATATCGATACTAAAAAAAGGAAAGAGGTTTCAATCATTTGAAATAAACTTTATCTGTGTATGGTATTTACGAACCGAATGAGTCCAAGATCAGCTTTCTAGCTTTTGTAGTCTCTGAAATCGTTTATACAGACAGACTGACAGACTGACATGGCTAAATCGACTCGTCTACTGATGCTGATCAAGAATATCTATACTTTATGAGGTCGGAGATGCTTCCTTCCTGCCTGTTACATACATTTGCACAAAACCATTATACCCTTTTTACCCATTTTCAATGGGTTCAGCGTATAAGCTATACTATACAGCTATAAAATACTTAACCTTACTCGATTACGACAAAACTCAATGAAAAATCAACGCTAATATTTAAAAATTCAAAATTTATAAATCTATTCTACCCGCTCATGTGCTGTGTTTAAAGAGTGTACAAATTAGTTTGGACATAATTTAGTAGGCTGGTTGGTATTGTTATTTGGAAATTTTATTTCGTAATTGCCGTAAGCCGTTTTGCCCTACGGGGAAAATAAAATGAAAATAAGTTAATTTGAAAATGAATTTATTTGTCTTGATTGGTGAATTTTGGCCATAAATCAATATCCGTGTGCTAATGTAACATGTCAGAAACACAAATATATTCAAAAATTGATATAGTATTAATTAAAAACATTTTCTAATGCCATAATTTAATCACATTAGCAGTATATTTTTTAATGTTTCAGAATATTCATTTTATATTTCGCTGTATTTATCTGTCAACATATTAAATTGATTTTAATTATATTTGACATTTGATATTTTTTTAGCGTTTTCAGTTGATTGCAATTATACATTGCATGCTAATTTTTTCAAATTTGCCAGACTATAATAATTATTGGCAAAAAATGAATAGAAACCAAATGCATTGTTTACTTACACATTCGGGTCCCCTAAAATGTGCATTATTTAGGACATTGCAGGGAAGTGACCATGGAGTGGCCAAAGCTGCAGCATCACTCAAATTATAAAATTATTGGGCACAATTACCCCAACTCGCTGGCTGGCAAATTGAAATACCAAATAATGTTGCCAAAATAATTTAAATTATGCACAAATTTTATGGTGCGCTTACAAAATGCAATAACATAAACAAGTTTCGTGTGTTTGCATATACAAATATACATATTTATCTGGGTAGACAGCAGTGCTCCAGCTGCTCTGCTTCAACTCGAGTATGATTTAATTAAGCCACAGCCAATTTGGAATTATACTAGTGGTTAAGCATGTGCATTGATGACTATGTTTATGTGCACCATATAAATAAAATGACTCGTATCAAATTATTTTGTCAGTTCAACTAGTTTTTATTATACAATAACAAAAAGGATATTATGTTTTTATAATTACGAATGCACATATGCATTTTTTAAATACACAAAATATATTTCATCACATTATTTTTCTATAATTTTCTACTTGTTTGACTTTTATAAGTTTCACTTTATTAAATTTAAATTTTAAATAACTACAAAACGGAATTATAACACTACTTTAAAAGTGATTCTGAAGTTTCCGAATTCATAACCTCTAAACTGATACGATTTCCTTGATGCTTAAGTTTCTCATTATGTTTTAAAAAATAACACTTGGAAGTAATTTAATATAATAATAAAGTTATGTAAACTAATTAAAATTTCAGACAAGACCACAAACAAGATATTCCACTAATTTTGAAAAAGCTATCGGGTTGAAATAAATGAACTACCATTCTGCGCGTATTTGAGACATAAATTACACCTACGGCCAAATCAGTTCCATATCATATAAGCCAGATGATTTATCAAATATTTTCCTATATATTTTGCTAGTCGCCTTTTCCACAATTTGTGATGCGTGGTTATGCTTTATATTTCAGTTCATCTTCATCATCAAAATTTAATCATAGCCTTATAATTATCAAATACATATAATTAACATTATGCATTTATATTGTTTTGCCAGCCCACTGATGCGCTACGATTCCCTTGTGGATCACTGACGTATAATCAATTAGAGTGCTTGGCGACCCCCTACCCATTGGCCCAACCACTTTTGTATAAACTTTTGACCCATATCTAGTGCCATTGCCGTGCCATCTTTGGCATCAGCAAACCAACTAACCTTTGTCGTTTGGCCTCACGACTAATAATTAAAGCCACATGCCATTGTCACGCCCATCAAAGCGCGTTTGACATTGCAACTTGGCTCAGTTGGACACCTTGACGGCAAACCAACAATCTTCTTTAGCATTCTGTCCATGGCACACACGCATACATACAGATTTAGCCACTCTGTGGCCGTCTAATTGATGTAACAAGTGTTTGGGCCATGTACTGCTGGAATTTATAAGTGGCAAAGTAGTCAGCAGAGACAGCACAGTCAACAGCCCAAGTCCAAGATGCTTGTCGATAGTTGGCCTAGGGTCAGCTCGGCGACACAGCCCGGCAGCCCGTCCTCCCTCGCACCCTCCCCTTTCAGATTCGCACTCAATACAAAGCGACACGTACCAAAGCGCAGAGAGTGGAGCCAAGCTGAGCTGCTCGGAGCCAAGTGCTGATGGCCCGGACAACTGCGACTGCGGGCTGTTGCTTGTAATAAATTTGCTTCAAACATGCAATGCCCGTGGGACAAATGCCGACAACACCCCCACACATTCTCTCAGCCACAGTTTCCATTTCACTGACTGGCTGGCTGGCTGGCTAGTTGTCTGTCTGGCTTTTGTTTTATCCAACGCTGATGATGTCGGTTTGCCGTGCAAAGCCACAAATTGCCACTTGGCTGCCCGCTCGTGCCAATCTGTCGTTATGTTGGTTGCCGTTGCCGTTGCTGTTGCTGTTGCTGTTGCTGTTGCTCTCTGCCATGTGGTTGTTGTTTGAATAAATCTAAAGAAATAGCATTTAATGTCTATTTGCAGCAGATTAAGATAAAAGGCAATGCACGGCGTCGCCAGACGTGGGTCGAATCGCCTGGGATTGTGATTGGAACTGGCACTGCACTGCTGAGAGTGGAGTACAATGGATTGAAGTGGAGTGCGGATTGCGTGCTGTCCTGCAGCAGCAGGAGCTTGACCATTCGTGCGGCTTATCGATTTTGGGGCAGGCATTGTCTTGGCGCTCGAAGAACGCCTTTGAAATGGCACGCTCGTAACTGCCACAAACAAGTGAGACAATCAACACTTGATAAAACAAACACTTCTAAATTAATTAAATTGCAAATATTCTTGAAGCGGCTGCAGCAGCATTGGCTTAGCTTCAGCTGCACTTGTCGCACTCTGGCAGCCCTCTCGGCACACACACACGCACACACACACGCACACACACACACACACACATTCGGTCTACACATAGTTGTCAACGCACTCGTCAATAGCACCAACGTTGCTCAAAGATAATCCAGGCCATCAATAATGCAAACAGATCTGGTGCTTCAGTGCTCCAGCTCTCGCCTTGTTTGTTTTGCAGTTGCCTTCTCTTTTTATTTCATTTTATTCTCTCTTTCTGGCCTGCAACGGTAATACGTGTGCATGGGGTATGATTGTATGTAGTTTTGTTTAAGTGTTTTCCCCAGCATTTTCTTTCATTTTGCTCGTGGCTATTGGCCAAAAGATTTTTCAAATTGAGTTGAGTTTAGCTCAAACTTGAAAATTAAATGAAAAATGTTTGATGACAACGAGCTTTGAGAGTTAGAGAAGTGCAATACTTATGTAAATATAATCATAAGGCCATCCAAAACGATGTCACCTGAAATAAAGCAAGGTTAAAAGTTGAATTTAAGCACGGACTTCAGTCTCAAATGTGCCTATATTTGCCTAACTGTACAGTTTTTGTTACGCCCTCTTTGATTATATTGTCAGACATACGAAAGTTCATGCATAAATTATGGCCGTATGTAAATTTTTCAAAAGATTAATGAGCGGAAGTGGTCATCATCGCTAAACGTATCAAGTTGTATATGTCGCGTTAATTAATTGCATTGTACGGGTAAGCGTTTGATGCGGGTGTGTGTGTGTGTGTGTGTATGGGGGCGTGGCAGGTGTGCCGTCAGGTGTGCCGCCCGCCGCACTGAATTATTAATTACAATTAGCCGGGAAAGCGGGTGCGTTAATTTGTAAAAGTGAAGCTGTAATTTTCCGTTGAAATGTTCAACGCCAACGTATAATTAATTGGCCAACTGTTAGTGCCAGTGCACTGGGGCACTTTGTGTGACAAATGGCTATAAAGTTACATATTCAGTTTTGATTTTTATGTATTCCACATATATAAGCCAATTAAAACTACGAACTCACGACACATTGCGTAAAATGTGCTATAGCACTAATTGCAACAAAGCTATGCGACCTGCAACAAGGTATCGCAATCATGCGATGGCTTAAGATATATGTGAACACATTAAAGCTTTTATACGGTCGACTGGAAAAGCATTCTGACTTTATAAAAATCGTATAAAAAGATGTTATTTAAATAACAATAGAGAGAAAGCGCAACTGGTAATATGAAGAGATATAAAAAAGAGACAAAGTAAGTGAAAGGGAGAAAAAAGTGAGTAAGAAGGAGAAAGTCGGTTATTGAGTGCCTTAATCGCAGATATCAAAGTATATGTATTAATGCGAACAAAATATTATTTCCTAATAGTTTTTATTATTTACCAGATAAATATTTGTTTTTCTTTGCTTTTGTGTAGTGCGTAAGCAAGTCATTTTTTTTTTTTGCATATTTTTCCTGAAATTAGCACTTTATAAAGTGAGAAAGGAAGTGTTTATTTCATAATATACGTATGTACATAAGTATTGATATGAGTGAGTACCTATTAAATTATATTAATTAAAATGGAAGGCGGTTAGTTAATTTCGTTTAGCACTGTGATAAAAGCTAAAAAACAGTTTCATGACATCTAGAGCAGCCTGGTTTCAGGCCAACCTGCTTTGGCTAGTCTGCGTTGGCCTGGCCTGAAAGAGATGAAGTGACGTAAATTAAATTAGTGTCAGAAGAGCATTGGGACAGGGCGTGAGTGAGTGTCTGTGCGTGCCTGACACGGCCGACAAACATAATGACCACCGGCAAAGCAACAACCAACAACAAGCACGAGTCACGCGGGCCAGGAAAACGGAAAACGGTGCAGGGGGGGGGGGGGGGGGGGGGGCACGGCTAAAGCAAAAATTGTATGCAAATTATGCTTGACATTGTTTCAGCATACTTTTTGGCGTGCGAGCCAAGACAAAAGCTGACATTTAGCCCAAGGAGAAACAGAGACAGAGGCAGGCACACCCAGCACTGAGAGCAACGTAAAGGCGTGTGTGTGTGTGTGTGTGCAGTCGGTTGAAACTTTGTGACATTTTTTGGCGCGCACAGCGGAAACGTGCAAAACTGGCAAATTTATAATGAGACGCGGGTTCAGCGCCGCTCGGCTGCCAACGGCGTTTTCTCTTGGTCTGCTAAGCACTAAGCGCATTTGTCGTTGGCTGCTGGCTGAGGGGCTGATGGGTCCTTGCTTCAAAAGGTTTTCAAGGCGTCAAAGTGTGTTTAACTGGCGCAGCTTGTGGCTAATACCTGAAAATGCTTTTAGAGTTTCATATTTTGATTTATTGGCTGGCACACACATGCAAACATTGAAAGCGTATTGCAAAACCATTTGCATTTCGTATATGCCATGACTGAGGACACAAATTGATGTATGGGATTGGAACCTGTTAGCTACTCTCCTAGCGAAAGCGTCATCTACAACTCCGCATCCGCTTATTCTATTGTTGTTGCTGCCTCACTTCTCTGCTGACGTCAATTTATTACATTATTGATATTAAATACCAACGGGGCGTGCTGCATTAAATTTATATTTAAATGTAATTTGAATATTTACCAGAATATACAGGCGAACTGCTGCGCGCATTGTTTTTCTTTCATTCGGAAATTAAATTGAATTTTTCGCATAATAAATGTATTTTCGCGCTTAATTGCGATAACGCGCCATCTTTAAACAATAAATAAGATAACAGCGGTCAGGAATTGGAGCTCGAATGTGAGTATAAAGATTTAAAGTAATTTTTTGTTTGTTTGTTACTTAAATAACCAGGCGAGTTTTATGTAAATTAAAATATTTTAAAATTCATTGATGGAATATAGTTGTATAACAGCATAATTTAAAGTTATACTAGAATAGGCAGATATTGATATTACTTTGTAGAAAAAACAATCTAGAATTGAATTCAGATTATTGATTAGATAACCATAAATAGTAAAGTATTTATTCCCAGTGCACTAGGAAAAATCATATAGGCTGTATCAGGAACTTAAGAGTCAATCAATCAATTATCAATCATTGATAATTTATTGATAAAGAAATGGCTCACATAATCAGGCAAGCTTTACCATCTCATAACGTCTTCATTTTACTGACCTGGGCTAACCGAAATCATCAAATTCGCATTGTCATTGATCGATAGTGACAACAAACCTGCTCATCTAAATATGTCTGCTGTTGTCGTGCCGCTAATGAAAATACGTTGTGTGCATTACAATTGACCACAATTCATAATTTTGAATCAGAATAATTCCACGTAATTTTTAAATTATGTCTGGGAAACAACATCTATGGAAAGGCCCTATTAAATCTATAATATTTGCTTCGTTTTCACGATAAGCAAATCAATAGATTTGAATAGAACACTATTGTGTCATGCTTACCATCAAACATTAGCGTACCTAGCTTTTTTTTTAAGGGTATACACCTTTAAGATAGTATATATGAATTAGGGTTTTTTTTTTATATATACAGTGTTGACATATATAAATATATAAATATATAAATATATACTTATGGAAAATCGATAAAAACGATTAGAGCCACATTTATAGCTATATTTCACAGGTTAATTTATTTGTAGAAATAATTCCAAAAAGATCGTATAACAAATAATGGGGTTAAACAGAGTGTATTCTATTGACTAATCCAGTAGGTAATGAGTACCTATAAGTTTGCCATGTAAGTAAATGTGCAAATTCGCGTTGTCAGTATGATTGTTTCGAAAGATTTGTTTACAAACCCCCTACAACAGTCAGCTTAGTTCCTCCTCATCTTCGATTGATAGCGGCATACTTAGCTGATAAGGGCGGCGATAAAAGCAGCTGGAAACCTGTGCAACGAGCGCGATAAGATGACAGCATTTTAAAAGCTTGAGCATTTCAGTTAGTTTGTAATTAATACGCTTGGCGTTCACTTGGTTACCGCGATGATTGGAGTACTCCTTTTGCTTGGGGCAGTCGCTCTGCTGTATATCTATTTAAAGTGGCATTTCAGTTACTGGGAGCGCAAGGGCTTCCCCTCGGACGCGGCCCGCATACCCTTTGGTGCTCTCGACTCTGTGCGCCAAAACAAACGGTCATTCGGCTTGGCCATCTACGACGTATACCAGTCGACATCGAAGCCATTTGTGGGCATGTACCTGACGCTGAGACCGGCGCTGTTGGTGCGTGATGCGCAATTGGCTAACGACATATTGACCAAGGACTTTGCTAGCTTCCACGATCGCGGCGTTTATGTGGACGAAATACATGATCCCCTGTCGGCGAATCTCTTCACAATGGAGGGCAAGAACTGGAAGGCAATGCGCACACAGCTATCGCCCTCGTTCACATCGGGCAAACTGAAAGCCATGTTTAGCACCTCGGATGATGTTGCGAACAAGATGTTGTCGTATTTAAATGGGAAAGCACAGTCATCAGGCACTGTAGAAATCGATGTAAAGAAGTTGATGTCATCGTAAGTTAACTTTTATGATTCTGTGCAATTATCTTGGCTTATACAAACTCTTTCCGACTTCCCATACTCTGTTAAGCTATGCTATTGATATAATAGCGTCGACCATATTTGGTCTGGATGTGGACAGCTTTTTACAACCTGACAATGAGCTGCATCGAATAAGTAAGGAGTTTAACAAAGCCACCCCTAAAAGTATTTTGCGAGGAACAACATCATTTTTATATCCCGGGTAAGTCTAAAGCTTATATTAATTTCAAGCACACCAATTAATATGCTACACATTTTCTTCTAGCCTGGAAAAGATCTTTAATCGTATAGGCTGGCCAATAGATGGCCAGGAAGATATGCGTAACCTTGTTCATCATACGATTTCCTTAAGGGAGGAGAACAACATCGAGCGCCGTGACCTAATGCAGTTGCTGCTGCAGTTGCGCAACAGCGGAGAGGTTAGCACAGATGACGGCATCTGGTCGGCGAAAGCAACAACCAATGGCCTTAAGTCTCTGTCCAAGGATGATGTTGCTGCACAGCTGTTTGTATTTTTTGTGGCTGGTTATGAGACGACTGCCTCAACGGCCGCATTTACGCTATACGAGCTAGCACAGAATCCGGAAGTATTGGCAAAACTGCTTGAAGACATTAATCAGACCCGGGCTAAGCACAACGGAGAGCTCACCTATGATGCTATACAGGACATAAAATATCTGGAGCTCTGCATTATGGGTAAGTCGTGACCTTATCTTGAACGATTATCATGTGCTAATGCAGTTCGCCGCTTTACAGAGACCGCTCGCAAATATCCTGCTTTACCGCTTCTCAATCGCATGTGCAACCAAGACTATCCGTTGCCAAATAGTAAACTGGTCGTTGAGAAGGGTACCGAAATAATCATATCACTGCTGGGCATGCATCGCGACGAGGAATACTTTCCAGATCCACTCAGCTATCAGCCGGAACGCTTTACCGCGGAACATAAAAACTACACACCTGCTGCCTATATGCCGTTTGGCAGTGGACCGCGTCAGTGCATTGGTAAGCAGAGGGCTTAATCTTCAATTGATTGCATCCTGAAACTTCTCCTTTTCTCTCTGGCATTCTTTCAGCGGCTCGAATGGGCAAGCTAAATGTCAAGATTGCGCTAACCAAAATACTTACCAATTTCAACATAGAAACGTGCCCGGAGAAACGCGAGTTAGAGTTCACTGTGCACGGAATTCCTCTGCTTGCAAAGGGTGGCGTGCCTGTGACGCTCTCTAAAAAGAAATAGAGCGGCAAGAGAACGAAAATCCCCACAATTCTCGATAAATTGTAGATCGGTACACAAAATCTGAGAATACTTAAAATATGAATTTTACTTAAATAAAATTTCATACATAAAATTGTAGTTTTTCATCTGGTTAGCTTTCAGTTACCTAACGTTATTGTTGTCGGCTTTTATTCAAATTGGAAGTGTTGGTTTATTAAATTTCTTTGGCTTTTGCCAATTGCGCTTTGCAACTTGGCGCCAGCGTCAAGTAATCAGTTTTCACTTGAGCATCGCCTGTTGAGGCCAAAATGTGTTTCGGTCTAGGATCGAGGCGCAATGGCGGGGGCTCCTGCCCAAGCCGTTGACAAGTTGACTAACTTTTAATGCCGCTCACTTAAAAGTTGATGGCGGCTGCAATGCCCGTCTGCCCGGCCTCACGTCTGCCAGTTGCAGAGCAGCCAACATCGCGTTCGTCTTATTAAAAACTTGATGCACCAAAAGCAAAGTTTTCATACAAAAGGCTTGCTTAATATACACATACATATTAAGCATAATTTTTGTCTACTCAGTTGTGCAGCTACATTTTTGCAAGTCGTGACGCGCTATTATTTACCATATATTTAATTGGGAGCTGCGACAAAGTTTTCGACAAATATTGTTGTTCTTGTCTAGTACCTTGGTTGTACTAATTTAAGGAATTATTAAATGCATTTAAAGTGTAGAGAATATTTATGGAATTGAATATAAATATTATTTATTAGAAAATCGTTTATAATATATTTTTTTTACTTATGGCAAACTATTTCTGAATTTAAGAAAATAATTGTAGTTTAAAATCACAATAAATTTTTAAGAACGTATTAAGGAGCATATAGTGAACCACATAATGCTCAGAAACTATCTTCGTTTCGTCCATTCCAAACGACATTAATGTCCAACACATGCAAACAGAAAGACGGACTGCAAAAGGAGCCGAGGCAGGAGATGTCCTGTGGCCGAGGCCAGCGCATATGAGCAATGTGAAGTGCGCACAGTTCGAGGAGCCAAAGGAACTGCGGTGAAAGCGGCGAACAGCATCCAGTCAGTTGCCAGCCACTTGGACACATGTAATAATTCAATTGTGTGAACATCTATTAAGGAAGATTGATGACGGACGGCGGGCAGCGAGGTCCGGAGACTGCTCTGGTCAGTAGCTGACTGTATCTATATATATATATATATATATTTGTATGTGTCTGTGTTTGTCAGCTGCAAAAAAAAAAAAAAAAAATACTAGCACAATAAATGAATAAGAGCGCAGTCACCGAGGGAGCAACTGCATGAATTGGCTCCATCAGGTCATCCTTTTGACTACTTTACGCTTGATGCGAGGTGCACTCGTTGACTGGCTACGTTGATGCAGGATGCTAATAGTTTCAAAGGAACGCCATCTTGAAGCAATTGATATGTTTATTAAAGGTGCTCAGTATCAGGTTAAGTTGACATTGAAGGGAGCTTAAAGAGCCGTTTAAAGAAACTTCGGTTTCGGCTGCGACCTTTATGTCAACATGCCTGAGTGCGCCTCTCGCTTGTTCTAAAAAAGAGTGCGATAACTGGAAACAAGCTGACATTTATGCAGTTTGCCCAGCCAGCCTGCAGGCAACTGCTCAAGCACATCAGTACACTCACAGCGCACATATTTTGCTGTTTCAGCAACGACACAGACGGGAACGGGAACGGGAACGGGCGAGGGGAACTGGGACGCAGGCTCAGGCCAATACAAGCAACTAACGAGCTTATTTCCAGACAGTAGGCAACGCAGTCGCTGCGCTGCAGTTGCAGCTGTAGTTGTTGCTGGAGCTGGCGCTGAAGCCTGGCGGCGACATCACATGCATGATTGACTGCGCAGTTGTGCAGCGTTCCGTTCCCTGCTGCAGGAGGCAGAGTGAAAGCGAGAGCGAGAGCGAACATCGAGCAGGAGTTCATCACTGCATGGGATAGTTGGTGTGGGGCTCAGGTTTAGCAATCGATTGTCATAAACTTGTGCCACATGTCTTCAACTTTAACTGACTTCATTTGAAAGTTTGATGAGCTCTTGCTGCCGCCAGCTAAAGGCAACAACGGGCGGGCATTTCAACTTAAGCCAATTAGGCGAAAACACGGCGATTACGCAACGCCAGCAGCAAATAAAACATCACGTTGACCACAGAATCAGTAGATAATGAAGAGCTCAGCTGTAACAGCTAATAAAAGTGAATTAAAAACTCAAGTATGCATGTCGAGAACCAAAAGGGATAAACCAAAAGGAAACATGTAAGAACGCTGCAGTCAGGTGTTACCGACTGCTCAATACTCGCTTCAGTAAAATAATAAAACTCTCAAAGAGGTCGAAATTATTGAAAAATATAAATATTTTAAAATTATCAGTTCGATCTAATGGAGGCCTGATTTGTGTGATCTTTAAAGAAGGTCTGACAAATCCGACAAATATATATCTGACGTGACGCGTTCACAAACTCAGTATACTCCTATCACTTTACGAACGAGGATAGAAATAAAACAAAATGTTGCATAAAGCTCCCAGTCAAAAGTTGATTACTGTTAAGCAACATTTGCTGTCAGGATAATAGACAAAACTTGTGATAAGCAGCAGCTTAGCCATTTTATATAAAAAGCTGAACGAGTACTACAATACTCTTCTTAAATTATAGCTGTGATCCTGTACTTGCTTGACTGCTCAATTACTGATAAGTCATAATTAACTCTAGTGTTGTGCTCAGTTTGACTGCACTAACCAGTATCGAATACAATATACTGCAAGCGTTAAGCCTGATATAATGCGTTAGCAGTAGTGGACTCGCATGTGAACTTGATTATGGTTAAAGTTATTGGACATGGTTTATTGCCATTGGCACGCACATACTCACACTCTCGACGTGCACACCCATGAACCAAGAACAAAGGCAACAATTAAAACAAGCAATTAACAGACCATCAAATTGAGTATTTTGCCTTGTTGTTTTTGACTTGTCTGATGTCTGCTGTGTGTCCTCTGTCGTTTGTTGTCTGTTTTCTGCTGTCTGTTGTCTGTTGTCTGCTGTTTGTCGTTTTATGTTTGGCTTGTAAAAACCAATGCGAGAACACAACGATAGCAAACAAGAAAAACCAATAAAATGAACTTGTCATAAAATTAACGCATTTATAAGGCAAACAATGCCGGATTAACAAACGTCACCAGCAGCGTTTACTATGATGACAAGGACGCGCTGACAATGGCAATGCGGGGAACTCTGCAGCGCATCGAGCATTGAACATCGAACCAAAGCCATTTATAGGCCATTTTTGTTTACGCTCGTACGAAATGCTGCGGACGAGTTGCGTGAGAAATAACTGCCACTTAATTTGCGCAGTACCCCCCACTTACAGCAACTGACATAACGAGAAGATAAATATGCTGGCAACACTGAACTGCTGTTTATGACAGACGTCGCAACAAAGTCGAAGTCGAATGCCTTACGCGAGCACTCGTAAAATTAAAATTTGCACACGATTTGTCCTGAATGTCTCTCCTAGTAATTCGGCCAAAGGCGGGCACTTCTGACTATATCATAACATGTAACATATGCCAAGAAATCGACATAGAGAAGAACTTTCCCTCTTTTCACAAGTGGATTCTAATCAATAAAAAGGATTTTCGTTTAATTGTTATACCAATAACTTATTTGACAATTTTAAATAAATTTTAATTCACGAATTTATAATCGTGTATCTGTCCATCATCAGTGTGCTTTTCTGAGAGTGCTTATTCAGATTTGAAATTTTTTTATTGGCAATAATAAATGTAGTTTTGTTGTTCATTGTTTTTGTGATAAATTTATTTTAATTCTACCAAAAATCGGCTTTAGCTTAAAGTACTTAAACATGAATATGATGTGTTGAAAAAAAATAAATTATAACAACTTGCAGTATTTAATACAAATTTATTTATGTAATTGATGTGTAAATGACAAATTTAAACAACGTTTAATAATTTACACGCAACAAAGGAGATGACATTTAAAAAAATTTATGTACGTTTTTTATAATGAAATACAACTTGTTTTTATACAATATAAATTAATTATACATTTTAGCCTGCAGTAATTTGTTTTTATTATGCTCGTAAATGAGACAATCTGAAACGACTTTGCCGTCGTCTTCACTTTTGCATCAATATGGCAAAGTACTTTTTGTTTGTGTACAGGTCCTAGTTTAATGCTTGTTGTTGTTATTGCCAACATATGCAGGATAGCTAACGAACACTTTGTGCCGTAGCCCACAAATTACTGCAGCCCAATTGATCGATTGTCTGAAAAGAGCGAAATGAATAGAAGTGAAAGAGACCGAAAGAGCATCAGATATGGAGATGGGGCGGAGAAATGGGTTTGGTGTATTGCTTAAGTGTTGGCAGTGATGGGTAAAGTTACTGAGAGCGAGACGTTTTATGATGTAAGGCAGTGAACTGTGGTAAACGATTTGTTGTTGTTGGCGTTGCATGCAACCAACACACACACACACACACGACGTACATACACATTAGCAAGCCTGTACACACAAACACGAAAACCCTCACACGTATGCACACACGAATTGAATTAAATTGGATTCGTTGAGTTTGTGTAAACAAAATTTAATGTCTTTTTGCTTTTGAAGTCATTCACTCAAACTCAACTCAAACTCGGCTCAAACTTATGGGCATGCCACACACAGAGACCGAGCTGAGAAGACAAAGGCAGCTGGGTGGTGGCCGCTGATCGGCGGAAGGTCGGAAGGGGAAAGGTTGATGTTGATATGTCTGACATAAATTTCATCAACTGTCTAAGTTAATGACAGTAAATTTGTTTGAAAATTGCTTTAAAATGGCAAAGGCAACCAAGCAGCGCAAAAACAGACTCGACCCCTGCACGTTGGCCTGTTAAGGTAGGCACACAGCCACCCACACACATACACACACACAAAGATAATGCACACACACACACACACACACACATGCTGTTGGGACATGCTTATACAGCATAACACACACGCATCCACTTGGCGCCATGTCGCAGTGACAGCCGTGCGCCAAAGAAGCCAGCCCAGAAGAAATGACTGAATTCAGCGAAATGTGTCATGATAACTCAAATAAAGAATAGAAACGCAGCCGGGCTGGCTGGGCCAGGCCGCAGTGGGGGCTCATAGTCAGTCAGCCAGCCGCGAAATGCAAAGTGAGCGACTCTGCGGAAGCGACACACATGGAAAGCGGAAGGGGAAAGCGAAGTAAAAGAAAGGATAGGCAAGCAAAGAAATATGGGGGGCTTAGAGCGGGGCTGAACCAACTTATTACGTAAAACTGAATTTATGAAGTGAAACGAGTTAAATGCCAGGCCACAAGCAGTCAACAACAACAGCAACAGTAGCATCAACTAAAGAAACAAATGAATTTTTGCTTGTTTTTGCGCCCAATTTTTAATCTGATGATGTCAACACAAATTGTGGTACAAAGTCGAGAGCACGCTCGCCCCCCTTTACTTTTATTTTGTGCCCCTTACCAAGCCACATTTACGAGGCAACAGCAAAAATAAAAGGCACTCAAGGACTCTGCAAAACGCTTTGCCTGCAAAAGGTTAGCCGCCGAGTGTCAAGTGAAAAGCCAAAAGCGCGCTCGCGACTTCAACTGCGATTGCGGATAGGGGTACGCATATAGGTCTGGGTCTGGGTGTGGGTGCGGGGATGGGGACGGGGATGGGGTTGGGTAGGTGCAAGTGAATCGTGCGGCCTTGTGGTGTCACTTGCAGCATATAAATTTGCGCAGTCTTTTTTTTAATACCCTGTACCCAAACAAATACTAAAATATGATATAATAAATTTGTGCTATTGTTTGTAACAAGCAGAAGGGAGCAGTCTCAAGTCGTTAATATTATTATTTATATTTTATACACTGATCTGAATATTAAAAGCCAATTTTCAATCACCCTTTTTGTCTTGCCACAACAAAGCGACATATTAGAATTTCTTTAAAATCACAGATTTTTTTTTAAGAACTTCTGTTGTAAGATCCTATAAAAAATATTTAAAACACTCAACATCAACAATTATTTAACGTAAGTGAATAGATGGTATTTGTTAAAAAGATTAGATTTATTTTAAGTCTGACTACAGGGTATCATTCGGAATGCACCCGTCCTGGCCATTTTTATTTGTTATTATTATGTTCTTATTTTGTATATACCCGCCTTGCCTTATAACAGCTGCAATTTGCAGCTGCCGCTCAAGGCAATAGCGCAGCATGTGGCAGGAAAGCGTCGCATTAATATAAAGCACTGCGGCATGAAGGATTTTTCTGGCTTGCATTTCTTGCTGTTTCGGTGTTGTGAGTGTCTTCGCTACTTAGACAGGTTGCTTCACACAAATGGCACAGCCCTCACACGTTGCGCAGAAATGTTAAATGACGACGCTGCGACAATGGAGGTCACTGGGCAGGTAATATGCAATTTCTCCTGGGAGAAAACCTTTTGCGTCTTACTTGGTAATTATGGAGTTGCTTCTAAAAATAGTTCTAAGCTGACAACTTAAACATCTTACGCTTAATTATTTAACAAGTATTTATACACAATTAAATCTCATTATATTGCAAACTTATAAATGCAATTTTTCGATGAAGTGTGTTTTCTTTTAGTATAGGTGTTACTTCTTTTAAATATTATTTTATTACTTAATTACTGACAATAAAATAGTTGTTTTTCAACATATGCGATTTGCCAACGGCACTCGCATCATGAACTTTAATTAAGACTGCTTCAGAGTTTCACTTCACACAAACAGCTCATGTGGATTTAATTAAACAAGAAATTGAATTGCAATTAAGGCGAGCAAATAAGCCGACGGGCAGGACAACAATTGCACCTCGTGAGTGTTTCACCGTTGCCCGTGGCGTTGCAGCTAATAGATGATCCTGTGTTATGGCATCATTCGCCACAAATGAAGCCGCCAGCGTACATTTGTCCTGCTGTCCTTTGACCGCGCCAATAGTCACAGTTGCTTGTATTTGTGTGTATGTGTGTTTACAGTTATATCTCGCTTTAATTATCGCTGCCCACAAGTGTATCAAATTTACGGCACCCACTGTGCATACGCTTGTTATATAATGATCGTTTAGTTGCCCCAAAGCGACCTAAGCTATGAGTAACAGGGGGCAGCGCCGTGTGGCCGATAGCCATAAATGCAACCGGAAGATAACTATGACAAAGCCAAACAACATTGTCCAATTAAATTGCACTCTGATGGCATGCGAATTATGGAAGAGTCGTGGAATGCATTACTAATGCCGTTTATAACATTTAAAATCAATAAACAAAAGGCGGACAAGAAGATGGCAAGCCAAAAACCCAGCAGCTGGAACAATTTAATGAAAGTATCACAATGATTGGTTTCTGTTGGCAACTGAGCAGCAGCAGCAGCAGCAGCATCAGAAGCAGTAGCCGAAGCAGCCGATGTCCAGCATAATGAATGGCATTGGCGTAGAGACTGGGCGCCATTGCCATCGTCCGAGCTGCATTAGTCGCCAGCATGGAAATGCTATATATAAGAGTCGGACAGGAGCCGGAGCCTTGGCTGACAGGCAGCTTAAATCCAGCCGAAAACGGAACAGCAGCAGCAGCAGACGGCCCTAGTAAGATGCATTGTTTGGCGTAGAATTTAATTTTAGTTTAACTTTGTAATTTATCGATGCCGTATGTCGTCGTCGTTGACTCCCATTTCCCCATTCCCGCTTTAGTCAAGAAATGAACAAGACTCTAGAAAAAAGACAAAGCTCAAGACGTTCTTGCAGCTTGCAGCTGCATAAAGTGAGTGGTTTGGCGTTAACCAAGTCCACGCTGCACCGTCGACTACCTTCATTAGTGTTTTGTTTGGCTTTGGCTAACCATGGAAGCCGGCAATACAGCCAGGGGCAGTTCTTGTCTTACCGCTGAATTTCATGTGGGGTGTACTTGAAGTTTACAAAATGCGCAAGCTGTCGTCGGCTTTTACCAGTCGCCAACTTCATCTTTCTACCAATCCAATACTCTTGCTGAAGATTTTATAATTCAATATTTTTAAGAAAACGCAGAATGCACTACAAATAGTTAAAAAGCAAAATAACCAATTATAATTTTCACAATAAATAAAATAATAAACATTTTCTCAAGTGGATAAAGTCGTCGGTTTTTAAAGGATTGCTGTTCTTTTCAGCTCGTTTGTATTTTTTTTTATTTTTTGTACCCTTGCATTTGTCTTCATCGACAGCCAAGTTGTTAGCTCTTTCATTTTTCTTTTGGCCGAAAAAGTTTTGACTCATTCTCTGGTCGCATTCGCTTTCGCATTGCCGTCCCCCATTCCCATTCCCATTCTCTTTCTCGTGCCCATTCGTTTTCTCGTTTGCTGTCTGTCATTGGGTATCAGTAGCTAACTCGTTTGTCTTTCTGTGCACTTTACGTATACGTAATGACAATTAGAATTGACATACTACGCTCCGCAAAGTTTGCCCAGCTGTTCGGGCTTTGCCGCTGGCTGCTGCTTCTGCTGCTTCTGCTGCTGCCGCTGCTGCTGTTATTGTTGATTGCATCTAATCCTGCAGATTTTACAGTTGCCGTTGCAGTTTGTGCCAGTTGCCCCAGCGAAACCGGCTCTTAATGAACAAGCTTGAACGTTAAACTAAATGCAGACTTGGCTTTTAAATACCCTAAAGCCAATTACTACTTAAGTATTTGTTATTTAAGCGTCTTACCTAAGGTAAATTAAATGGCCAGCGTCTTCTTAAATATTTCAAATTAATTTTTGTACCTTTGCCCAACTCTTCAATTGATTATGCTGTCATATCGGTGGTTAACTATTCTTAAGTGTGTTAAAAGAATGGCAATCTTGCGGCTTCTCACACGCGACGTGTATCAAAGTGTGCCTTCTTGTGCTATCAATAATACTTTTGAGAGCACTTGATTAATTTATACGCACAGCTTAGTCAGAGAGGGCAATTAATATGCTTGCAATACAAATATGCGCTCAATTAGCCACGATTAGTCAAGCACGTATGGCCACGCCCCGTCCATCAGTTGGAGGCGACTGTCTGACTGTCTGAATTGGGTGAATGTCTAAATGTCTGTCTGTCATGTACATGAAAATCCAATTTCGCTTGGGTTTCATTAGCAGCTTGGCCTTGCCGCTTGTTGGTGGCTCTGGCTGATGGCTCAAGCAATTTCGCTTTGCCCTTTGCCATAGATGTGGGTACAAAACCGCAAAAAATAATTAAGCACTCGACGACATTGGCGCTTGACAATGACAGCAACAAGCAGCAACAGCAGCAACAGCAGCAAATGCAGCGTCAGAAGACGGAACTTTATTGAAATATTTGTTGGTTTTTTCGACAGGACCATTGCCTAAGACTGCACGCAAAATTGAAAATCTCATGTGACAGCATCAGTAGCAGCAGCAGCATCAACAGCAAACAACATGTGCTTCAGCCCGCGGCATGTGCGATATTCGACTTGTTATTGAGTTGTCTATCTATCAGTCAGTCAGTTAGTCAGCCAGCCAGCCAGCCAGGCGGGGAGTCAGAGATTGTGCGCTGTTCCATGCCCCGTTTGCTGGTCGAAATCAAATGAAGTGAAATCGATGCGCCGCTGACTCTATTCATATGGGCAGCTGCCGGCCAGAAATCCACTTTCGGCTGTCGGCGCTGGCGCGACTTTTGGGGCAGTGTGCGGCATGGCGGCAAGGTGGCATGCCTCTATGCGGGCAGCTGTCAATGTGTCTATGGAAATGTGTGCTGTATATTTGAGTGGATTTACTAACTGATTTTGTTATACACTCCACACGATTGGCGGTATTGCTGACTGTGATTTGCTCGGGTCTCCGCACTCCACACTCCTCGTGCTGAGTCTCTTGGCTGTTGATGTCTAAGTGCTGGTTGATGCCACTGTTTCATGCTGACAATCAAATTTGTTGACGTGGCTGGATTATTACTTCATAAGCAGAAAATCAGCAAAGCGCTCACATTGTCAATTATCAGCAATTCTTTGTCAACTGCGTTGGTTTTCGCCTGACTTTGGCTCTGACTGTCTCTGTGGCTATGGCTTTTTGACTCTGCCCGCCCAATAACATCGTCCATTAGCCATTACATTCGATTTTCGCATTCGAATCTCATTTGCCAATGGCATTCACCATTGGCACTCTCAAAGCTCATATATGATGACAAATACATTGGAAAATTGGCGCCATGCAACAACACGCTGCCAATTGTTAGAATGAAAGTCGGTAGGTGTCAGGCGCAGAGCGGCGGGGCGGGATTGAACTCCATAATAATATGTGCAGATGTAATTGAACCCCACAAAATCAATCAGACTTTTGTGCGTGGCAAGGCAAACAAACCTAAGGTTAAATTTATATACCAGCATTGATGAGATTGGCGTGAACTTTCCAATGCATAGAAGGGCAAAAAACTCTAACAGTTCAAAAAGTGCACATACATATTATACACACATACATGAATGTATGAATGCAAAACATACCAAATATTGTGGTGAAAAATAAATTTGTTGTCTGCCTTAAAGTAATACATGATTAGATATATATTTGAAAATATAACATTTGAATTTTAACAAGTAGTAGAAAAACAGCTCAAACCGTCGTAATTATTATTGTTAAATGTAATATTTAATATAATTATATTTTAACTAGCATTTCTCGGACTCAAGTGCTACTACAAATTTAAAATTTTTTAAAATTCTAGATAAAAAATTCGTATTGTGCAATTCTTTGAATTTGCATCATCACAACTTTCTTTTATTATTTGCAAATGTGGATCGGATGAAGAGCAAAAGAAAAAGGTAATTCCATACAGCGGATTTTCAACCGGAAATTTTGGAGCTCGAATTTTCTAAAATCCATTTTCATTTTACCTTATATGAGCGTTGTGCTTTGAAACAAATATATGAATTACACATTATCAAATAAGGAAAAAAAACTTTCCAAAAAATACGACGTACAACTCGCTTTTAATGTAAACTCCAGGATGGTTTACGAAGGCAGACACTAAAAAAAAACCAAAAATAAAAATATAAAATGCGGAAATAACTCATCATTCACATTGAGTTTGAATATTGCGTCGAGCGTTACTAACCCATTGACGGCCGATCACGGGATGCGCAATCCTGGCCGGAATTAAAATTGAAATTTTGCGTCATTCTAATTGGAATGCCCTTCTGAGTAACCATTTGGGGACTAACCGAATATGTAATGCGCTGTGAAAAGAAGTTTATTACAGCTATCTTTATTAAAAAAACAACATTTAAATAAATGTGAATTTATGTTTAAATTATCTGCAATGGGTTTTTCTCTGAAGCAGCTCATGAATTAAAAAAGGTATTTAAATTTTCTGGAGGTGCAAATATGATGACATTGCATGCTAAAAATATCAGAATAACAGTGCTGGTACACATTTGTGGGCCATTAACAGAGGAGTGAACCGGACACAGACCGTAATCGCATATGCCCGACCGCAAGGCAGCCCCGGTCTGTGTGGATGAGTGTGTAGAGTTGGGGTGAACATTGCTAACGGGTGCTGTGTGGCATAAAAAGCTTGCTATATGCAGTCGTTTAGCTTAACCACAACATTATGTCGAATACCGGAATCTTCAATGTGCTGTGCTCTGTTGCTGGTTTTTAATGTGGAGCGGGCAAGCGCGTAGTTTGCTGATGGGCTTTGGGTGGATGCGGCCAGGCTACGGTTTTCAGTTGGTGGGTGTGGTCAGCTAGAGTTTATGTTTGGGTCATGCTTGAAGGTATACATTTCTATTTTCCTACATAAAATGCGACTGAAATATGCAGGCATTCCAGTGTTTCCTCTTTCTCTGCCTCTGGTTGTTGTTGTTGTTTTTGTTAGAGTTTTCTGGCAAAAGAATCTGTGTGATGGCCAAAATAAGCAATAACCAAATTTAATAAGCGTACCCCAGACCTACACAAATAAAATGCAGCAGTGCTCTATTTAAAAAAAAAATACTTCTACGAATTTGTCACTGTCGCATAGTTTGCTAAGACCTGCTGCTATTTGTATTATTAATTTGTTTTCAAATATTTATAAAAAAGAAAAAAAACAACATTTCTCTTTGAGTGGGAACTTAATTCAATTGCCTGTGCACTTAGGAGGAAGTTTTTGTTAGCAACGCACAGAGACACAGAGAAAGCAGACATAGACGGAGACGGAGACGGAGACAGATACACAGACTGAGGAAGAGAACGAGTTGTTGCTCGCTTGGGCTAAGTCCATTAAGATGCTTTAATTATTAATTAGTCTTAAAAGCAATGGCAATGCGTTTGCCTTAACGTTTCTTTTTCTCTTTCTTTTTAATCGCAAACGAACGTTTGCATTTAATTATAAGTCACACAGTCTAAACTTGAGGGAACTTCCAAGTGTCGTTTTGCTGACCCGCATAAAAGGGATACATAAAGAAATATATACTTTGAGATATATATATGTTATATTTATGTATACAGTATAAGTTTAGCTTATAGCGCCCATAACAGAAATAAATAATAGGCTTGCGATATAACCGATCGGGGCGTTGGGGAGTGTCTGGCTGCTCGCGTCCATTGATTGTGAAAAATTCCAAAGGCTGGCCAATTGGCTTTTGCCACCTGACAGTTCAAACTTTTTCCCAAGCACACATGTACGAAATCATATTCACGCACAACAAACACAAATCTTGCACACACAAACACACACACACACACACATGCACACATGGTGCCCGAACCCGTAGACGAAGTGAGCCTTCAACGGCACAATTTCGTAATTTTTATGGCAAAAGTTCTCTAATCAAATTTAATGAATTGTGAAAAAGGCAACAAATAAGTAGAGGACAACTTTGTTGCAAAGTTTGTCCTGGCTGATTTTTCTTATGAGTAGACGTCACTCGAATCGGCCACTTCTCTGCCTGCTCAACGTCTTTTGAATGTCGAGGACTTGGCTTCGATTTGCCAGCGTGGCGCTGCCTTGTAAATTGGCGGATGTGATTTTTGTGGGTTGGCATTATTAAATGCGGCATAAAATCCGTGGGCCACGTTGAAGTCTAACAAATGCGCACAGTTAGCAGGCTGCAGAAGAATTGTTGTACATATATATATAGATACATAAATAAATATATAGCTTGTAGAAGCATGCTCAGGGTATTGACTACAGTTGCTCTTTCTCAGTCATTTTGTGTGCCTTGAAGTTGTGTTCTTTGTTGTATTCCATTTAAGGAGAGAGAACGAGCCGTCATTGTTGGTCCTTTTTGAGCACTTTACTGGGCAAACTTTGTCAATGTTACGGAAAACTGCGTTTAAGTAAATTTCTCATATGATGTAAGCTACGGAATAGAGCACGTAAACTGAATGTTAGCAGGGTGCAGATGAGTTGACAAATTTCTGGCACGAAAAAAATAATGAATAGAGCTTACACAACGTTGATAAACTTTTTATTTTTGCACTTCAGCTGGTTGGACAATCATTTAAAGCGCATTTGAAAGAGGCTCGCCAAATTGAGTGTAAGCTCCTGCAGCAGTAGGCACCCTGTATGCGGCCTGTATACGTTTGTGCCTGATGTCGTCTGCACTCATAATAATAAGCAAACCATAAATTCGTATATTTTATTAATGTGATTTGAACGCGTCGAGTTTCTTGCCAGTTGCCATATGGAAGTATTAATCATACAAAAGAAAAAAACTGTAGCATACATTTCAGCGCACGCTGCATCTACAAAATTTAGGCGATTTTTCATTATGTTTTCAACGCGTTTCCTTTTTGGTGCTATAGCAAAGTTTACCCGCACAACGAGCAAATATAATTTACGCATTGCCCAAAAATATTCGACAACATTCTCGGCGTATATGTGTGTGCGTGGGTGCTTGGGGCATCATTATGATTACTCATACGCAGCGTTTGCAACAATCATGTGCCGCGTTATTAGCTGTGTCAGCACCACAAAAGTAATGACAACGAGAATATGCCATGAGTATTTTTATTATTTCTGTGTTTGTCTCTGTGTAAAAGTGTGTGTGTGTGTATGTGTGTGACAAACTGCGAAATGAAGGCTTGTAGAAAATGTTAGTTTCCTGCTTTAAGCCAGCTTCGTAGTTTCCATCATCTGTTTATTTCGCTTTGCGTAACTGAAATGTCGAGATTTATGTCTTGACATGATCTTTTGTGCAAGCAGCTAAGAAAATATTTTATGATATAATACACTGCCGTACACAGTCACACTCGCTCATACACCCACACACACACACCAGTCGCATTTTGGTGGTGCTAAGTGCCTTCTGCTGAGTCATCTATTTGGTATTTGCAGCATAATTAGCTTGCTGAGTGCGTGAGCCGACCCGAGTCGAGTTGCGTCGAGTTGCGTCGAGTCTGGCTGGCTTTTGGACGTAGTTTAAGTCCTCTATTTGTGCTTCTGTCTGTGTCTCTAGCTGAGTCGAAAGGCCCAACGTTGTCATCGCCAACCATAGTCCGTGTGAGTCCTTGTCGTTGGCTCAGTCAAATTGAAGGCTACGCGTATGTGAACGCTGCAAAATTTTGAGCACGTTTGATGACTTCGTGATTTTTGCTTTGCGCGCTTAAAGCCCCGTTAATTATAGCTAAAATTGCTTCAAATGGTCATATACTAGCTGGGGTCCCATTCAAACCACATCAAAGTCTGCAGTGTGACCCTTTTCTTTGGCTTTTCTGCTTTTGATGTTTTGTGTTGTTTTTTTTGCTTTTCATTTCTTGCTAATTAAACGTCAGCTGACTGGCTATTTTTGGACGGGCAGGGTAGCTCAATTTTTATCGCTATATAAATGTAGCGCTCATAACTTTTTTCGTCTGTATATTGAGTTCATTGCACTTGTCAGCCAGCCAGCCGGCGGCATGCAGCAGCGGCCACTCGGCGTATGCGCAATATTTGCTGGTTGTGCAGCATTTCTTTGGCACTTGCCTGGATTCGCTGTTGGCCGGATGGCCAACGCAGTCAGCTGAACTTTGACAGTGCTGGGCTGTAATTTATGACTTGTTTTACAGCACCCACACACACACACACACACACACACACACACACACACACACACACACACACACTCACACACACACACACACACACACACACACACACACATACACATACACACAACCGCGCCCACACATACACTAAGCAATGCAGCATCGATAGATGGCGCCGCTCGCGAGCCAGCGAGTTGAAATATTTATAGAGTTTCTTTTGTGTACATTTTCGTGGATTCTGATCTGATGTGGTTTTATCTAAGTACCACGCCCATGCCCACGCCCCACACAGCCATACTTGGCTCGCTTAGTCAACAGTTGACTCTGCTTTTGTTTATGACATGTCCCCTCATTCATTTTAATTAATTCCTGCTCGCATTTTGCGCCCATGGCAATGACGTCGCACTGCAGAAAATAAAGAAAAAAATGCGCACAAAGAAGGGCCGGACAGAACGTCAAGTGGCTGGACTCAAACTTCGGATTTCGCAATGGAATCCGCCATGGATACGGACATGGAGATGGACACTGGTGAGTCTTATGTAAAAATCACGGAGGCGTTTATGCTGGCCAACTATTTTTATTTTCATTTTTATGCGCACTCTCGACGCTTCCTTACAAGTTGCCAGCTATGGCTGAGATGTCGCAGTCGTGGTCACTGGGGACGGGGGCACTATTGACGTAGTTTATGGAGCCATTTATGACGATTCAACATTTTTATTTCAACCGCACAGTGGAGCAGAGGCAACCGCAACTTAAATTTACTGCTTGCAAAAGCCGTTGCTCCGGTGTGGGCAAATAAAAACAAAGGCCCCCACAAGGCAATCTTTGGGGGAAGACAATGCCAAAACAGCGGAAAATATATATGGAGAAGGCAACCATAGATAAAGCTTAGATGCGCACAGCGTATCGAGTTTCTATTATCTCTGGAAAACGTCGCGACGTCTAGGAGTCGAAAAGTTTTCAAGCAATGGGCGGAGTAACTTAAAAACAAAAAACAAAAAAAAAAACACAAAAACAAAAAATAAATATAAAAAAAAAATAAATAAATATAGGAGCGAACAAAAACATAAAGCAAAAGCGCCCGCAGGAACAGTATCTGGAGCAGCCACGGCAGAGTCTGCGAGAACACCATCATATAATGAAGAGCGCGTCACTATCCTAAAGATACATAAACAATACAACAGCAGCAACAAAAGCAGACAGACTAGTTTTCGCTAGTTTCTGCTTTGGCAACGCGTATTTATGCTTAACTATAAGCCAAGCAAGCAACTACAGCAAGCACAACAAAAAGACGGGGTTACAAAGCAAGCGAGTGGAAAATTCGTTTGCATTGTTTTTGATTTTTCCTACAATATTTATTGTTTTACTTTGCGTTTAATTACCAGTTCCTTGAACTCTCCAGAGGCAAGCTATTTGTGTTATGCATACCAAAATAAAATGATATTTCCTTTGATTAAAGTTGCAGTTTGTTTAAAATAACGAATTTATATCAAAAAAACCAATGACTATAGTGGCAGTATGCATTCAATGCTTTGCAAAGTCTTTTGTGCTTGTAGAAAAATAAAAATGTATTACGTCAGGTTTTTGATAGCATTTATTATATTTTATATTTTAATTAAATTTTGATGCTAGTGGCATTATGCCGTATACAATGTCTGCACAGAATGTTGCTTGCAAAAACTGCAGATGGATCGCATATTTATCCGGCAATTAAAGTACTGAACAACATTGCGTTTGTTATTCAAAAATATACATGTATATATATATATAGTTTATTAAGCAGAAGTAAAAAATGTCAAATGTTTTGCGGAAACTGTCATATGGCTTTTTGCAGAGGTACCTCACATCAAGGGATTAGCGGGGCCATGAGGAGCAGCCACAAGTGTTCATTTGTGTTAAGCTTGCAAAATTGTTTTGCTTATTATTTTGTTGTGCACGCGCCACATGGCGTATGAGTGATGTTTATATGCAAATTATGCAAAATACATATTAAAAAAGTATATATATGTATATAAAAAATACAAAAGGGGCAAAGCTTGAACGCTGGTTCTTGCTACCTCTTTTTTGGCGGTGTGCTGTTAAAAATGTGAGCCAAGAGCTTCTTATGGATTAAGCATGCCAGCAATTTTGCCCGCACTGCAACAGAGAGAAATCTAAAAAACAAAAAATAATAATAATAAAAGGTGTATGAGCAACAACATAAGCAAGCGCAGCAGCTACACAAATATTTAATAAATTTTACTACCGCACAAGAGCCCAGCAAACCTAGAACCATAAAAAAAATACAGGTAAATACGCTGAGTGCAATCGTAAAAGGGGTATACTGGGCTTGTGCAATAAATGAACGTATTCATAATTTATGTATTTATGTGCCATTTAAAAAAAATTTGCAACACATTCTAATAAAAATTCCAGGTAACTATTATAATAATTAAATTTGACGGCTGAATATGACTTGAATTAAATCAGGAAAGCCATGTGTTTTCATGTGTTTTAAGTATATTTAGAGTATTGGAAAGTCGGAATCTCTCGGATGCAAGTTTTATATTTTTTTGGTTGCTTTCAATGTAGTTGTTCAGCAAGCGCCACGTCAAATGTTAATGTTAGTTGCTGTTGCCGTCGCAGCTGCACCAAATCTGTTGCAAGCAATTCAGCCCACGGCCAGTGTTGGGGCGTGGCAAGGCGTTTGCGCCGGGCATGTCAATAAAATTGAAGTGCGTCAACTGTGACACGTTGACGTTGACGGCGGTGCTGATGCAGATGCTCATGTTGATGGTGATGGTAGCTTGCGACTGTTGCCGGTGACTGGCAACGGATGTTTGCACTTTATGCATGGCACATTTGGCTTTAATGTGGCATAATCACCAAACAATTTCATTTCTCACACTCACAGCCGCAAACGCAAACGCCAATGTCATTGTCTTTGGTCTGTTTGCTGTTGGCTTTTCTGCGAATGTCAACAGTTTTGCAGGCTGCACGCACAAACATGGCAAAACGCATTTGAGGCATTTCAGCAACACACACACAAACACACACCGCACATCAATGGCAAGTGTGTGTGTGTGTCTGTGTTTCGGGTCACTTAAGTTTTATGTGGCGAAACGCGTTACCAAATTGCGTTCAAATTGCGCTCACAGATAACAGTTTTTCATTACGGCACATAAAAGTGTTGCCAGCTCTTGTTGTTGCTGCTGCTGTTTGCTGTTGTTGTCCCAGCAAATTGCTATGCCAACACGTGCTTCACTTTGCAGCTCATGTCAGCAGACTGACAGGACATCAGAGCAACAGGCGCCGCTGCGTTGTCCAGCTTGCGGCAGTAAAACAGCCCCCTCCGAAAGTTCCCCACTGCCTCCCCCGCTTGTACTTGTTCTCCGCAATGCTGTTCCTCTAACTGCGCTCAATTCTCATTCTCATTCGTCAGCATTGTCACATAGCTGCTGTTTGGGCCCAGCACTTAACCGGGGTGCCCGCCTGTAGCTAGTTATAAGTTGGCTTATTTGAGCACTGGCGCCAGTTGTCATTATAGCCAGCTCGTCAGCTTCAGACAAGTTAATTTTTCAAATGCCTAAGCGGTCGGAAGTGACTTCCAGACTGCCGACTCCCTGATTTAAATATGTCGCGTAATAAAAAAAGAGGCCGCAATGGCAATATTTTGTTAAGCTAAGGCGAAACGAGATTGATTGGCGCCCGAGTCGAGTGTCTGCCTCTGTGAGCTTGTGTGTGTGTGTGTGTGTGTGTGTGTGTGTGTGTGTGTGGGTGTGTAAGTATCTGCCAGGGTGCTGGCAAAGTTCTGACTGGGTGGCATTGTGTAGCATGCTTTTAGGCGCTGACAATGAGCAACTTTTGTGCTTATCATGCGTGCAAGTTTCGCCGACGTTTTAATTGAAAAATACTTAGCAAACTCTTGTCCTTGTTTTCTAGTTGTCGTAGTCATAGTCGCACTCGCAATCGCAGTCGCCGACACCATCGCCATCGCAGTCAAAGTCTTCTTCAAGTTCAAGAGAGTGTCAAATGGCAAACACTTTAGCTGGAGTTTGGAGCCCAGCCCAGCCTCAGCGCTGCCTCAGCCGCTTGAGTGCACTGAGGACACGGCGGCAGAGGTGCAGGTGTGAAATGCACACGCATGCCGTGAAAATGTCAGTGGGATAGCGTTGCCCTTACTAAATAAACCCAACTTGATTTTAATTGCTGGCAGCGACAACGACTGCCTCATGGGGGTTTATAGACACGAGGGCAGCACTCCACCAAAATTGTCCTAGTAACCTAAAACATGACCAGGCCAACACTTAATTGCGCTCTTTCGCCTTCTCCCACTCTTTCTCTTGCTCTCTCTTTTCGACTGCGCTCTTTATGTTTGCTCTTAGGCTGCAGCGGCTGCTGTTGCTGGTATTTTTAATTTAGCCAGGATTATGACAAGCTTTTAATTTACAAAACTTTAACCCCACTCTAGTATGTGTGTGAGTGTGAGTGTGTTTAGTTAACGTGTGTTCAGGTTTAACTTCAACTGTGGCCGGGGCCACGCGTCACGTCCAGTTCATGGCTGGCTGCACGTTTTACTCTTTCTTATTACGCGCTCGTAAAAAGAAACTGCTGCCTTGTCTGAGCTGCCAGAATTATTTCCATTTACTTAAACATTGCAAACATCTACACACACACACACATTTATATAAATAGATATATATATTTATATAGGTATACTTATGTTCTTGGACCTGTTTGTCACTGCCATAAAGTTGGCAACAAATTGCCGGGCGGCGTGTGCGTTTCTTGATGTTAATCCTTTGGCCGAGCGCTAACATTTTGACACGCACGTGTCGACAAAAAGTGTCGCATACATTTTTAAGTGATTAAAAAAGAGTACCATCCACACACCAACAAACACACACACACACACAGTGTGTGGGCGGGGGCGTGCAAAAGACAATAAGCGAAAACATTTAAATGCGCGCAACGTGCAAAATATAAATTGTTGTCAAGCCGAGAGGGCCGAAACCAATTGCAAGTCAAAAGCCACAACTAGCCGCTTATCAGCGGTTGAAACATTTGGCATTGGCACACAGCATCCACATTCCACTTGGCATTCGTCGCGTTTCATTTTTCCTTTTATCTCATTTTGTTTCGTTGCGCACGATTATTCCTTCGTCGTTTCGTTCGTTTCACGTTTTGGCGCTGTCGGCAGCGCTTCGTTTCTGCGCTCGTTCGCCTGCAATCAGTTTGAATATGTCTTTCGTGCGGTTCGGTTGGCTATTGTAACGTCTTCTGTACGCGCCCCAAACGCGTTCGTTCCACTGAAAACTGAACACAGTCAATCTTTAAAAGTAAACAACAACAGTTGAGAGTATGCAAAAACTAAACAGCATTCTAACAACGAACAGTGCTTCAATTGCATCTCATAAAGAGTTAACTAATATAATTGACATTATAGTATAATTTGTACTACTGAGATATTCGTATTTCTTGTTCTACTTTTATTTGCCGGCTTTTATAAAGTTGCCGCAATTTTAGATTCCCACTCATGTTTCGCTAGCAATTTGCATTGATGAACTGTGCCACGATGCGCGGCCTGCATGATAACAACCCAAACGTAATAATCATCGATATTCAAAACCGTTAAAGGCAAAAAAAGCAAAGCAGCAAAAGAAACCGCAACTACCGACAGACCAAGACCAAGACCCAGGCCGAGACAATACCCGACCTTTGAAGTCTTTACGTCTGTAGCTGCGAGTGCGTCTGCCTCCTTTATCAATCTGAGTGTGTGTGCGTGTAAAAGTGTGAAAAAGCGTAAAATAAATATTAAAAGCGAAACGTGCATGGATTAGAAAACATAACCAGCAATCATAACAAATACAAAAACAACCACAACAGCTGCAATAATAATAATAAAAACAATAACAAAAACAGGGAGCAACATCCACAGCGTAAGCTTATTGAGGCTGCTCTGAAACAGGTTAGTATTGGTAGGATATAGCGGTTGTTATTTTAGCCGTGTCCTGGCGCGACGGTTCATTGCGCCCTCGCCTTTCATTTAAGTTTTTCTCAACGTCACCCCGCCCCACCCCCCGTTCCGTCTGACAAACTGACTGGCCCTCGTTCCCGATAGATGAACGCGCTCTGGCGCCTAATTGAAGCAGAGTTTTCATTTGCATTCGCCGCAGCTCGGCTTTTATCTCGTATCTCTGCTGGGAGTGCGGTTGTTCTATTCTTGAATTTGCATTTAGTAGCTTTGGTTAAGTGCGTCGCAATGTCGACCCCATGCGAACGCTAATGCCACACATGCAGCAACAATCAGTTGTTGCCGCAACTTCCCCTCTGCCGGACCGAGCATCTTGATTTATGGCAATCGAAGGCGTCTCTGGCCACACTGGTGGCTGCTGTCTGTGTACGCTTGGCTACCTGACATTTACATACCCAAGTGCCTGCTCACAAACTCCGTCCAACTGGAAACTAAATAATTATATGGCGCAGTCCCGGCCCTTCCAGGCCCAGTTGTCTCTCAGACAAGGACCTGAGCTGAGTTTAACGAACATTTATGCTCGTGCAGTTGTTTATGCTAAGCTCGAGTTATGTGGCACTTAAGAGGCGTGGCAGCAACAGCAGCCACATTTGCCAGCCGCACTCATACGCCATGTGGTACTTGCTCAGAGCACTGAGCATTGAGCTCCCAACAGCAGCAGCAGCCACATCCTCATCAAGAATGAATTAAAAGTTATTTTAAATTCGTGACACTCGCCTAATTTTGCATTTCTGTTGTTGCCGCTGCCGCTGCTGCTGCTATGCTCAAGGGCTCTGTGTCAGGACAGTCGCATGGCAGTCACCAGCTGACACCTGCCAGACAGCCTCCTAGTTACACTTGTGAGTGTGTCACAGCCGCATACACATATGCACACTGCCAGAAGTCAGTTGGAGTGAATTAAATTTCAAATGCTTCTTAATTTACTTTTTCGGTTTCGCGTTGACAGTTCAAATTGCTATAACAAATTTTCTAACGTTACGCATGCCATTCATTCATTTTACTTTGCCCTCCCCACACTCACACACACACACGCACACACACTCACACACTCACTTGCTCAGTGGGGAGCACACATGCATAAGTGAAATATTATGTACAACTGTCGAGTTTGTGTTCTTTTTGCCTTTTTGCGCTTTTTTTCCGCGTGCTGTTTTCAGTTTTTTCCTTCTTTTTTTGTGTGAAAATAAATGAAGCCATTCGAGCGCAATCAGAATTTCGCATTAAAGCGTGCCACACACGCATTGGCATTGCGAATTGATGACAGCACTACGCACATATCGGCAACGATGAGAGGGTGACAGAGGCGTCCTTTGAATGTATGGATTTTGCCTGTCGCTCTGTGCTCTGTTGTTGCTGCTCTTGCTGCTGTTGCTGTGCCAGGCACAGCAGTTTACTGTAGAATGGTAGGCTGATTGCCACAAACGCAACACTAAATCCAAGCGATTGATTTCGCAATTGTGTGTTCGGTTAAGCCATTCATTGGCCATAATAAGTCACGAGACCTCCACTCAAAAGGTAAATTAATGAATATTGAACAGGCACTTTTTTTTTAATGAGTGACAGGAGACATATTTATTAATTGATGGAGTTATCAAACAATTATCATTTTAAAATCTTAAAAGTTTAGTACCTAACTGATACAAATAAAACAAATCATAAAATGGCAGTGTACAGTTACAGTAACATTAAACACATATTTTTGTATTTTTGTAAAACACACAAAAAACGATGCTATAATCTATGCTATGTGAGTTTTTTTTTAAATGGCTGAGTCTTAAAATGCTAAGCTCCAATTTTGCCAAATTCGTTATACTGAATTCAGTATTACAGAAAAAAATTTAAAAATAAATAAATACCAAAGACTGGAATTCAAACTAGATAGAAAATGTAAATTTAAATTTTATATACAGAATTAATAAATACTATGGAAACAGCATTCCGATTGTAAACCATATCTGAATTAAATGCCTAAAAATAAGATTCTTAAAAGCAATTTACATAATTACGTAACAAAACACTTTTTAGATTTTGTATAGTTTGAGTTAAGCTGGAAGCTTGTGGAGAGCCGCTTATTGCAGTTTGTAAAGTGCACATGGTGGCAACAACGTAAATTAAGTTGCTTTTTCATTGCATACTTTGCGGCCGACACGCAAATCCTCTGGTCTGAAGCACTTGAGAACTTAGTTTAACGAGGCGAAACAAGTGGCTGCCATCAATTTGTATCTGTAACTGCAAATGTATTTGTATCTGTATTTGCAGCTTCAGCTGTAGTCGACTGTCTGCTCATGAATTTGTCTATTTGCCTGTTCCGCACAGTGTTAAAAACCGTTTTACAATTTGCAGTTAACTTGAGATGCAAACAAAATTACCACGCGCAGAGTAAATAAATACTCGCACTTAAGCAACTTTTCTAGAACTCGTTCGTCAGCTGTTTTGCTGGCGTCTCTGTAAACAGCAAGCAAATTGAAATTAAATGTAGTCCAACTTAATTATAACTTATCCCAGGCACTATGCGTGGCCCAACGGAAACGGATGCGTGACAACGTTTTTTTTTTGTATATTATATTTTTATTTTTGTTAAGCGAATGTTCTTTTTTCTTCAATTTCTGATGCACTTAGGCGCTGCCACAGAAAACGCTTCAGCGAAATGAAATTAGTGTCAAAACGTTGCAACTTCAACTGGCTTTCCCCGGAACAGCCGGTCCGACCTGTCAAATTCACTTCCATTTGCACGGCAAGTGGCATGCCACTGGGCGTTGCTACGCGCAACTCTTGAATTTTGGGCGACAGACGGCGACGCTGACAACGAACGAACGAGTGACGGGCAAGCATCCCGGCTGACCTGGTCTGGCCTGGCCTGGCAAATGGGCGTAATCGTCCCGCTCGTTATCCGGACAGCCGGCGGCATTTCTGCCAGCAACAACATTTTCTATGTTTCGTCGTTAGTTCTGGAATTGCAGCTGCTGTTTTTGTTGTTTCTAGGTTGCCATAGCATTTTTAGTTGATTAGGGCTCCAATCCGGAAACAACTCAAGTGATGAGCTTTGCGATTGCCTGCAAATCGTTCGCATAACACCAGCGCATATATATATATAAATACAAAAAAACATTGTTTTTTATTTAATTTGCAGCTCGCCAGTTAATTCATTTTATTGTCTTGAGTTCTATGAGTGTTTTTTAATCTCTAGGTTTGTTTAAAAGAATACATTTCTTGCCAGAACAGACTATTCCTATGGTTTTTTCATTGGAGAAGTACAGGGTATAAAAAGCGTACCGCAGCGCTAAATGAATTTGATGAAGTGGTTTGAAAAACGGCTGCAACTGAAGAAAGGAACGGCGGGTGGCCGGTAAAAAAAAAATGTATTCATTGGCTAAGGTGAGCGGCGTTGTTTTTGCCTTCCGCTCTTTGCAACTTATTTACCATTGAGTTTTTTTGTTTTTTGTGTTCTTTTTTTAGTGCTTACAACACGCTGCTTTTGCTTACAAATTGAATGGGTTTTGGTCAAAGTGCATTGCCCCGCAGCAAAAAACAAGAAAAACAGCTACAATGGCCTAGATGAACTGCATTGTTGGCTTGCTTAAATGCAGTCAGACTTTCGGGCCTGGCCTGGGATAGAATTGAAGAGCAGAACGTGGGCGGGCTTTGATTAACTTCAATCAACGCTGGGGTATCTATTCAGAATTAAAATTTATTGCCAATTTGCGGCAAATTCGATTAAGCTTAAGTTCGCGAGCACAAACGCAGAGGAAACGCAAACCAAAGCAGAGCGGAGCAAATTGAGGCGTACCGAAGCGGGAAAAAACACTCAGCCGGACATGAAAGTGAGCCTGGGAATTTAAATCCAATAGATAAAGATAGACAGCCTAGCCGGGCACACAGGGCAGAAAGTTGAAAAGCTGTTGAAGTTTATTGGAAAAATATTCAAATCACGTGGGTGGTCTCAGCTCATCGACTGCCAGCCAGCCAGCCAGCTAGTCAGCAGCCCAGTGATAAAAACGGCAAAGAAATTACTTATAGATTGAATGAAATTGTCTGAGTCCTGGTCAGGAACCAGCACGGCCCGGATAGCTGTGCTTTATTTTTGATCAATTTAAATGCTAGGCTGAGACAAAGAAATCTCTAATGGCGGCGCCTAAGCCTTGGCTAAAGCCAAGTGCAGGCCCTTGGTGCCTTGGTGCTCAAGTATATATATTTTTAGCAAAGCTAAGTAATTAAAATCACAGCCAACTTGCCATGCGAATGACTAAATGATGAGCTCGACCAGCAGCCTTAGCTGGTCGAAAAACTTATCCAATATGTGTCAGTCGGGCCGTGGCAACAGGCGCAACAGCAACATGGCCTAAACGCCAATATGGCTAATATTGTCGATATTAACGTGCTGCGGCTGAACTGGCAACTTGTTTGACCAAAAAAGTTTCACTTTCACTTGAGTTGTGGGAAACTGGAAGGGGGACTTTTATCACGTTCGGGGCGTTGGAAAATCAATGCTTATAAATCGCTTGACGCCTGTTCAGGCTTGTTTATAGCATGGCGATTTATGCGCCGCATATTTATTTATGAACAACAATTTGCCGGTTGCTTTAAGGCCACGTTGATGTCCAGACACCAAAAGGGCCGACCTCTCCAAACCAGAGAGCGGGACGAGCAGCCGTAAATTAGCAATGGCCAACAACAAATGTAAATAGTTCAATAACAAAGGCAATACCAATTCCAATACCAATAACAGTAACAAGCTGCAGGCCCGATATTTCCTCACTCAAGGGTCGGGCTCAAATGCTGTCTGGGGCCGGCAATAACAAGTTGACATGTTTTATTTATGGAGCAAACGTAGACGACAAGCGACAAACGACATCGAGAGTAGCTGTTAAAATTGTTTTAATTTTCTGTGCGTACAACAAGAAAATGTACAAGCTGCTGACACAGTCACTAGGCCAGAGGTTTTAAAAGTTAAGAAGGTCTGCCATTTCAGCTGATTTTCAGCCAAATGTTAGCAATATTTAACTGTATATGAAATGTGGTTATTACCAAATAAGTTTGAAACATTTTAGAAATGTAACTGTACTTTCATTACTTCAGTTGACAACTATTGGAAAAAATTTAAATCTATTTAGCTATGTATGAAGCTATAATTATAAATTTGTATAAGATGTGGGACACTTTACAATCCGTTAAGCCTCATTTGGTCAAAACGAGTACATTAGTTTAATACTTAAATTAATAATTGAATGCCCGAATCAAATGTGGATACTTACCCGTATGTAATTAAACACAAGTAAATTAACTAATTTAACAACTATATACAAATAGGTACATAACTTTTAGCTAGTCAGCGCTGAAAGTTACAGCGACTTTACGGCTATTTTGAGCCTCATTTTCGTTATGTACTTGGACATGTTTCACTGTTGTCATCTCTGGGCAGAGTGAGGGGAGCCTTACATAAACAAACATGACTGCAAATGAGTGTAGCTGTTCTTGTTGTCGCCATTCTTGTTGTTGTTGTTGTTTTTGTTGAAGTTGTTGTTTCTGCTGGTCAAGTGACCAGCGGCGAAAACGCTGTTCGACCCGATGTAATAATTCAATTGTGCAGAGCAGAGCGGCAGCTATATCCAAGATTGATGGCGCGCATTGAGAGCTGCTTTTGGCGACATTTGTGTGACGTGTCGCCAGCTTTTTCTTGAATTATGTATGTGTGTGTGTGTGGGCATGTGCGTGTGTGCTTGCGTGTTCGTCGAGGCGCAAATGTTCAAGCTGCAAACTTTGTCAACTTTGGGAAACAAAAAAAAAAATAAAAAATAAAAATGAAAAAAATAGAATGAAACATAGAAGAAGGCACGTAAAGCAAAGTCAAAGTCAGCACTAGGTTTAAGTTGGCTTTGAGAGCGGCAAGTGGCGCACAGTCATTTCCATCGAATATATACACTCGTGCTTATATACTTACACTTAGCCAGCTAGCTAGCTAGGCCAAGCATTTATACGCATTAAAGCGACAGTCAACTTTTTGACCAACTTTGCTTCTCTTTTGGTAAAGTTATCAAAAATTCCACTTGCGCCGTGAATCAAGTGCCATTTACTGATTGTACAACGGCGACAGCCTCTGAATTAGATGCTGGGACTGAGGCGGGAGCTGGGGCTTGGGTTGGGGCTGCCGCTGGCAGCAGACTGTGAACAGAAAGCAGCTCTTAATCCGCTTCACATTTTATCAGTGCCCTGACACTGCCTCAACGTGTATTTGTGAGTGTGTGTGTATGCGTGTGTGTATATCTGTGATCACGCGCATTCATAAGTTGGCCTAAGCCTGGCCTGAAGCGCTTTTAAGCGCTCTTAGCGCAAAAACTTCCCGCGCAGAATGGGACTGGGGCCTATGCTAAACCGACGCCTAATGCCACAGCTAATCCCTTAACTACAACATTGACAACTGGCGCACGTTAGAAGTATGCCTGGCTGCCCAGCCATAATGAATTAATCGAAAATTTAGGACACGGCCTACAGCTGACACCTAACTATTCCAGCCAATGCACAGGTTTTATTTTGTTTGCTGCTGCGGAAAAGTATTTAAGGGCTTTTATTGAAACTCTAAATGTTGTGATAAAAAAGGACTTAGACTCTTATTTTACGCTGCTTCATGTTTTAAAAAACCTTCATGGATAGGGCGCAAATTTACCCAAATACGTTAAGAATTTAGCTGGGAAAAGAAATACTAAACACATACAACATATTTTTCATGAGGCATCGAAGCCTTGCAAAACAATAAAATATGTATAACAAAAAAAAAAAAAAAAAAAAAATTTCTTCATATTCAATTCAAAAATAAAATTATCAATCGAATAAAAATCACAAAGTAAGCTATTAATTTCTTAATAAATATACCATATGTACAGCGCTTGATGTTCGCGTATATGTTTTAATATGTGTGTTTACTAGCTGTAATTTAAGTATGTATTTGTAAGCCCATCAAGTAAATGTGATAAAATATTATGCGTAATGAATATAGTTTAGGCACTTTCGATTCTTTCATTATAATTATTTTGCTTTTAAAATGTTCAAAATCTTTTAGTTATAATGGATATTGTTGTTGGTTTGATTCATTGTTGCAAAACACATTTTTGCAAAACAGTTAAATATTATTCATAGTTCTCAAAACACACACACAACAATTTTTCTGATGGACTTAAATAAAAACTTTGTGCGTATGAAAATCTGATAACAACAACAATACAATTTGCTTTGAAAATGTGTCGAAAACAAATATTGCGCATACGTCTCCTCTTTCTGGATGTGCATCGAAAAGCAAGAATTTTTGGGGAAATCAAAAATTAAAAACAAAAATGGCAAATATGGGACCCGGCCAACAGCAAAGCAGGAAAGCATTTCCCCAATTTATTGGTGAAATACGTTCCGTGCCAAGAGAGTTTTGCTGCTTGTTGGTCGTTGGCTGCTTTTTGTGGCACCAGGGCAGAATATTATGTAAATGTGGCAAGTTTATGGGTTTGTGAGTACGCTGCGTATGCCTGGCATGTAAGTTTTAAATGAACTTTGGCCATTATTACACATGGGCCTATATAAAAGCCCCACCGACAGATAGAGAACAAAAATATTGCATAAATTTCTGCTTGGCTAGCGTCTGGGCACAAAGCTAACTAAGTGACAGTGAAGGACATGCAGGCAGCTCAAATAAGCAGAAAATGGACAGCACTTTCAGTTGAAAAGGGGAAGACCAACACACAACAACAACTCATACACAGTCAGTTGAGTTAACAATTGCAATTTTTACATTCAAGTTTTGCATCTGCCCCTCGTGCGAGCTTTGTATTGTGCTCTTTTCACTGTTCTTCTATCCAATCCGTCTGACGGATAAATCAATCAAATAATTTTTTCTGCATACTTGTATGACAATCTATTGCTGCGAATCGTACACATGTGCGAAATCGAAATGTTATGCGCAGTCAAAGATTTCCAATTAAAATTCTATTTTTCCCTGCTTTTGTTATCTCTCGTTCAAAGCAAAAATTGCTAAATTAGCTTAAGGCTTTATCTGCGTGTGTGTGTGTGTATGTGTGTGTGCGAGTAGTGTGTCTGGCATCAACTTTTGTATAATCGAAAAACTTTTACACTTATACAATGAAGCGCCAATAGGGCAATGATTTTCAACAAAAACCCGCAAATTTTATGTGATTATTACGATATCCGTCTCTAATCCCTCCTTTTTTCGGCACTCGCACTATTAACTAATACCCTCTGGTAGTGCAAAAGTAAAATTCACTTCTTTGACGTGCAGTTTTGGGCGCATAATTAATCATTTTGTGGCGGGTTTTGGAAAAACTTTTCACTAAAAATTGGCATCAGCATCAATTTTAATTTAGTCTATAGGGTTAGTAAAGTAGGGGCGGCTGTTGGCAGCCTTAATTATACAATTAGCTTGCTCTTTGCTAGCTAAAAGGGAATTGGCAAATGCTGCGGCTGATTGCTAATAATCAAGTATACGCCGCATGGAGTTGAGCACACAGAGAAACTTTGAAGAGCCGCGTGATTTGCGTTTTTCGCTTTTGGTTAACAATTTGTCTTGAACTGTCGCTTGATATTGCGTATTTTAAACAATTTGCGGTCGTATCAATATTTGCCGAATGTGTTTTGAATATAAAATGAGGCTGAAACCCGTACAAAAGGGAGACGGCAAGCAACCAACCCTCAATCCCCACGACGTGTAAATTCATTAAAAATTTGCTGCCACAGAAACGAAACATGGCGCACAATACCCAAATCCGCAACGCAAATAAAAATGTTTGCGGCCTGAAAGTGAAACAGAAAACTTGTGTGATAAAAGTCCCCAATGCTGAATGGCGTGTGGCAAGCAACTGGAGAGGATGCTAAACGAACTATTTGAACGTTTATAAATAAACACGGAAACCCATTGGAGAAACGGTTTTTGGGACTACAGACATAAATCGAATGTTATTTATTTTGCTTTAGCAATTTTTCCAGCCCAAGTGTTGCTTTGCGAAGATAAAATATATTGAAGGACTTAACCCTTCTGTTGACCTAATACAGGAATTTCCGTGGATTTCTCAATACCCTTTTTTTCCCTCGACCCCAAATTTTATTTTTGATCTGTTATCCTTTAAATTTTTAAATTAAAATATAAAAGAAATTTTTTTTTTTAATATGAATTAGTTAAGTATTTATTAGGTTCTCATTGATTTCTTAGTGATTTATGATCCAAAATTTAGTATTCCAAAACCAATTTACGTAAGGGCATTCGAAGTGTGACTATATCACTTCAAATTCGCTTTCTTGTTGCTTTATTTATGTATAAACATTTTGCCAAAAATTCGGGTCAACATTATGGGCAGCAATGCTTCTAAATATGCTTAGGAAGGTGGGGGCTACAATCCGGGGTCACAGTGCGTGTTGTCTCTAGCTGCTATTTGAAGGCAGCTGCTGCTGCTGCTCGCATTGCTTTTGTGTCTGCTTTACGACTCTGGAATATCCTTTCGCACAGAAAATTGCAAACAAACACACACGAGTTGCGAAAGCGCAGCGAATGAATAAATAAATAAGCCAGAGGCCTCCCCTCCATTCGCTCCCTTGGATCCTGGCTAGAGAAAGCGGTACACTTGAAACATAGTCTGTGGCTGTGACTGAATGTGCTGGCAGTTTTTGGACAACGAGTACAGCAAATGAAATGCCGCGCAAGAATTTATAGAAATTTATTTGTTCGCCGCACTGGCTACAAAGTAAACAAATCTAGGAACGTGCCCATGGCCTGGCCAGAGAAGAAGCGCATGGCCAGGCACAGGCAAATACACCCACGTACGCCTCCACACAGATTTGGTAAGTGTGGTGTGTGTGTGAGTGTGTGTATGTGTGTGTTTGTGTGTGCATATGTGTGAGTTCTGCGTATCACACGGGACACGCACGGACATTTGCTGAAGCATGAAAGCGAGCCCGAAATTAAATTTTTGTAAATTTGATTTGAAACGCGTGCGTGGAAATTCATTTAACGCACCTTCGCTGCAGGTGATTGCAACAATTGAAACTGCTTTTTATATATGATTGCCTGTTTATGCGTCAATCAGGTTAGCCACAGGGCCGGCTCACAAAATACAGGCATGCGGTTCCATAATTGCTCCCCAGCCACACATTGAAGCTCTTGAGATTTTGGGCACGTTGTGTCACGTTCTTCAAAATATGAAACGTCTACTGATTTTTAATGAAGCAAACTTTTTTGGCCAAAGGCACAAAGTCGAAAAACTAGCGCAGCCCAAAACGCAAACACACATCATACAATATATCCTCGAGCGGGGCAAGGAGTCCGGCCGGGGAACGGACAAAGAAGAATGAAAAACTTCACAGGACTCTGATTAATACATACGTGCACTAAACGGGTCTTGTGCGGCCTGCTTGCTGTCACCTCTCAAGTCCGGCCAGAGTGTTACGGTCATGTACGCAATAATTAAAAGTATCGAAACTTCTCACTCTGTGTGAGTTTGTGTGTGTGTGTGTGTGCGTGTGCGAGCACTTGTCGCATGGGCGCGCGGCTAGCCACTCTCTGATTGCAAATACAAAGAATGAGAGGGGCTGTGGGCTGTGGGTTTAGGGGCAGTGGTGGTGCCTGGCGAAAAGATATGCCACGTTACGTATACGACATGTGGCCGTTGGTCTCACTGCTGTGTGCGGTACGTGAGCTTTAACAATCGTATAGGATTCCTTGGTCTTTTGCTGTGTGTGTTTTGGGTGAGTGTGTGTATGTGTGTGTGTGTCCCAGTTGCCTGGCTGGTCAATTTAGGAGCATGGCATAGATTGCCAACACACGCAACAAAGCAAACGACAAATAAACAAACAAACGAACAAACGAACGAAACGTAACGTTACAAACGAAACGTAGCCATTGCCGTTCCCATTGTCGTTGCTGCTGCTGCTGCTGCTGCTGCTGCTGCACACGAAACGTGTGTATAAATAAAAACTTTGCAGCAGTCGCCCGAAGCTCGATGGAGGGGGTTCTCGGGTAGGGGTTTCAGTTGGAGATATCGAGATATCCCCTCAGCCCAGTAGCCCAGCAGCACATCAAGCTTGCGCTGCCCTTGCTAATACAAAAAGCACACTTAAGTTATTGTTACTGTTATTTAGTTAGTTTACGCCACTTTGTATTATGTGTGCGTGTATGCGTATCTCTGTATGTGCTCTTTGTCTGCGACCGTATTTGCTTTTTACTGTTTGGCATTTCTTGCGTTCCCGTACCATCGCCACCACAACAAAAACCGAACATCCAACTCGAAACCCACCGTTGGTTGGAGGCAACAACTCCACAGTGATTTGATTGATTTGCGCTGCGTCAGCTGGGTGCGTGTGTGAATAGGAAAAAACCAAAAAACAAAACAAAACAAAAAAAAACATATTGAAGAAAAAGAAGCAAAATAAAAGCGGCTGCCGCCAAAACAAACAAAAATGTGCGCACTGTTGGAAATTGAAAATTTTTAAAATATAAGGGTTCACGTAAGCTTACGCCAATAAATGCTTAAAATATTCAATTTAATGGTCAGCATATTTCAAATATTTTGTATATTATTTCTTCAAATAATAATATTGGGAATTGCAAAAAAGTAAAATTGTTGGGAATTCTACAAATTTTAAAAATTTGTTCATGTCACAATTCATATTATTTCAGCTGAATGGGATAAGCAAATATATAATATCATAATATTTTCTCAATTATCTATTATTTCCATTGTTGATCAACAGTGCTTTGACAAAAAAACGTTAGAAAACTGAAGGTAAGTACTACTGCAGGGGTTTGAAAAGTTCGTTAACCAAGTCCGTTAAAAAAGTTGGAACCTTTTTTTTTAATTTTTAAAATCAATTTTAAAGATCCATACATAAATTTAATGGAAAATTTACTCCCGATTAAAAAACACGATTGTTGATTGTTTCGGATTAAAAATCATTGTCAGGGATGTTTGAAAAAATTCTATGAAAACGGTAAATTTTGGTATATTCACCACTCATTCAATCGCCTATTGCAAAGTGGTCCGAATATGAAGAATCTATTTCTCTAAAAGGAATTTGACAAAAAAATGTAAAACAAAATTTGAGAATAAAAAACAGGGCGTAAAATTGCACACCGAGAAATGTTTGTAATAATTATAACAAAACAATACACTTATTACAAAAATGTAATAGTTGAATTGAATTCGTTTATTTCCTGCGAATACAAAACTTCATCTAGTCTACAGTTCAATTTGAAACCTTTAAGCTCTCTTAATAAATTTTTATTCTAAAGGATATTTTAATTGTGTACAGTAAAATTGCGTTTAAAAACATTTCCATAAGTTTCAAGTGCCTTTTCACAGCAGCTCACGCACATTCCCATATACATATATATACCCAAATGGATACAAATATATTGCATGGGCTTAGGTGCTTAGCTCTACCTCTAGTTTTAAATATATGTATATATATTTATATTTAGCGCTGCTATCAGCAACATGAAAAAGTACTTTCCATGAAATTGTACATTATACTTGATTTTTTATTTATGCATCACGCGGGCCAGGCAAATACGTCACAGGGGTGTGCGTATGCTGCAAACGATGTGTGTTAGGCTGTGTGAGTGAGTGTGGGTGTGCGTGTGTGTGTGCCCGGTCGCAGTTTATGCCACCTACTTACGGTCTCTTTCAGCTGAATGCCATACTCAAATTGTTAGCCACTAAATGGCATTTAAATGATGCCTAGTTACACTATAGTAGTCAGTTGTTTCCATATATTTTTTTAAAGGGAACATCTTAAAAAGGAAAAAAACTTTATCATTATTTTATATTATATATAGCACATTTTCTGAAAAATAATATCAATTTAAGTTCAACGAAACATTTATGAATTATTATTTATGAATTACGAAATTTTATCAATGAATTCTCAGCGTTGTATTGTAATCGGTGGTATTGTCCAACCAAAAAAAAAAAAAAAAAACCGTTTAGTCGTTGACAGTCCAAAAAATCACCACAGAAAAGACTTTTCAAAGTGTCTCAGCAACAGTGCAGCAAGAGGCTAAAAATAGCGACAGGAAGCAGCGCAAAACGAAGGTAGCAAAGGGCAGGTGCGAAATGCGCACAAAAGAGCACTTACTTAGCGTGTTTAGCAGCAGGACAGTTCATGATGATGCGCCCAGGCAGCGGGACAATCAATGTTGAGCTGAGCAAATGACAAATAACATGATTATCAAATGAGCAGCAGCAGAACGGGCAGAAACGCCACTTCTGGCTTATGAACATGATGCCCCCGGGCTGAGTCAGGCACTGAGACAGTTTCAGAGTGTGGCAGGCAATACTCTTGGTGCTTGCTGCTTTGATGCTCTGGTGCTCTGCTGCTGTGTTCCTCGGGGGCTGGCCGAGCCTCTAAGTTGTCGCAGTTAATGTTCACTGCGCAAACATTTTAATAAAAATGTCAGATTATGCCTGATGACAGGTCGCGTGACAAGCTGCCAGCGACAGGCGGCGTCTGCGATGGTGACGCAGACTTCAAGTGTTCCTGGCAGGCCCGGCGCCCGACGGATGTATTTATGATGTGGAGTGGGCGTGGCGTATGGGTTAGAGCTGCCGGATGGGACAATTTCTGCAAATATGTGAAGCACGTTTTGTGATTTTCTGATTTTTCGCTGCAAAAAAAAAAACCATTTGCGAGCCTTTGCTGTGCATCGGCTTACAGTTTAGTTTATTTGCGTGAAAATATTTAAAAGGGGGACACGCGGCGGCTGCGGAAGCGGCACCTATCAGAAATCAACGCATGTAGGCCTCATAATTCTGTCAGCGTCATAAACGCGTCGCCAGGCTCAACATGGCCGCTGCATGCGCCCGGAATAATAAACGAGTATATCCAATTCAGCCCCGAAAACCCTCAACCTCAACGTCAACCGTTCAACGGTTACCGCCGGAACATATGTTCATGTGTTACATGCACACGCACACATAGACAGAGACAGAGACAGGCACGCTTTATGTTTTAATTTGATTTGATTTGTGTTGTGCAGGACGCCGTATGTGCAAATATTGTTAAGGCAACCAAATTTGATTTATCACGCGCGGTTCACTGCGCCCGCTGCGTATTGGGGCGGCCGAGGGTGTGGGTAACAACACGCCTCGGGCGTCTTAATTGGTTTTTGCGTGTGCGAATTTTGGCCATGCCAAATACGACACCCATGGGGTGACAATTAGCTGCAGTCAATGGGTCACGTTTAAAGGGGCTGGCGCGGCAAGTTGTTAAGTGGCCACAAGCAGCAGCTCCAAACCGTTAGCAAAATCTAAATGCCAGATTGTGGACCAATTGCATAGTAAAAAGCTCTTGGCCCAGCTGCCAAACAGCCAGGCGCTTAAGAACAGTTCACACGATTACAATTTAGAAATGTTCAAACTTTACGGGATGCCTCAGAGAGTTCCCTACTATTTCTGTGTACCTTTAAAATAGTTCACTGAATTTAAGAGGGTGTTTCAATTTCGATTTTAAAGTTTAGGTTACTACTAACTGTATTTAATCCATACACACAAATAGCGTTTTATCTTTATTTTTCCTTAGGTACCCTCAACCTATCCTCAAAATCTCTTCTTTAGTACACTTGGAATTAAGCATTACAACATATTTAATAGGTATATCAAAAATGCTAGTCAAGACTCTTGAGCCAAGCGCCTTTCTAAGAGTTTTTGGTTGGTGTAAATATTGCTTAAGAAGTAGCAGCAGCTGCTACCCTGGTGGCCTTTGGTCGCGCTTAGAATTTTACTGCAATTTTAATTATGCAGCAGGCGATGGCGGCGAGTCCTGACTCAAGGGCGCGACGAGGTCGAATGTCGACGACGGTCGAAGGGCAGCGAGCCTGGCAGCGACTGAGAAATTAATAAAAAATAGCAAAAACTTTGCCTAGTGCATTACGAAATTGTGCGCGATGGGTGGTGTAGGCTAAGGATGGGCACGAAGGTCGGCGTGGGCGTGGGCGTTGAAAGGCTGGCAAGGCAGCTGCCTTGTAGCTGAAATGCAGCCAGCCCCAACAGACAACTGCATAAAATGTAACGGGCCAGTCAGCGTCAGTTAGCCCAGTGGTGAGGCCCGCCAGCATTCAGAAACAATTTGCTGCAGATTATGAAAATTGCTTAAGAAATTAAATTGCTGCAACGGGTCGCGGCCTGGGGTTTGAGGCCGGCCGGGCCGGAGCTGGAACCGAGGCTGGGGCTGGGGCTGGGGCAACAGCCGCTCTTAGCACAATGGTTTGCGGTCGCGTGGGCAACGGCAAATTTGCATTTTCATTTGTGGTTTTCACCAGGTCGGTGGTGGCAGGCAGTGCCTTTGATTTGCCTGGCACGTAGCGTAAAGGCAAATGGGCAAAAAGGATTTTTGCTGGCTGTCGACTTTCTGTGGCGGCTACTAATTCAATTTGCAATAACCACAAGAATAGCTACAGCCCTAGTAGCAACAACACAATAGCAACAACAAGAGCAACAACAAAAACAACTTGGCAATGCTCTAATTATGTTGCGTAGAGAGTTTGGTCAGCAAAGCAGCTTAGGCCATGAACTTTATTAAAAATATTTGCTCATTCGCCCCGTGCACAGGACATTTACATACTTTTCAGTTGCGCGTGGAGTAAAATTTTTATGAGCCCAGGGTCCTCGGCCCGAGGTCTATTTTGGGGCTCAAGGCACGCGCTGCGCCTATAAACTTTAGCTCGAGTTTTACTTTTTTTTTGCCCGTTTTTACTGTTCAATTAGCATAATAGGCGCACAATGAGTCAAAGCGCGATACGCAACTGATCCTTTTGCCAAATAAATAAATGCATAAATACACTGTGCTGCTGTTGGGGTTGCAAATGGAAGAGGAGAAAATAAATGAGAAAGGGGACCAATCACTGCCACCCAACCATACAAGTATTCATTTTCAAAATGGACAGCAGGCAAGAACATCATTTCCGGTTTGTTTACGCAAATCGAGCACATTTCGCATAATTTCCCATTGCCAATGCCGAAGCTGTGCCTCGCATGCCCAAGTTTCTTGCATATCAACCAAGCGTAGGAATATAATGCTCTCTATATACATTTATATATGTACATATACATACACATTTATTTGAGCGCAATGTTTTTCTTGTGGGAAATTTTATGAAAATGTTTTGCAAATTGAATGAAAACATATTGACTATGCGATGGAGATGACGATGACGATGAAGATGACGATGTCAACGATGGCAGCGGCAAGGAAAACAACGTCGTTGACGTTCGACGCCCAACGAGCAGAGCGGCAGGACTCAGGACGCAGGAAGGCGAACCCGACGCATAGGACACTCAGGACCCGTGAGCAGAGACTGCAAAACGTTTGATGTTAGTACCGCAAATACATGTATATTTGCCTATATATGTATACAAATACCAAGTTTACAGACATATTCACGTATTCGCTTGATATTTGTATTTGTGTGCGGTATTGTGCTTGGGGGATTTGCGTGACTACTTGTGTGGTTCTTTTTTGAATATGTCTCATTTGAAATTGTTCCTTTGCAATTTGCATGGCATTTTTTCGTTAAGCACACAACACAATGGGGTCCCATCAACATCATGTTTTCGCATGCCAAACGCCCGCGCGCATTTGTTGGAATTTGATTTTTAAAGCGGCGCCCAAAAGATGCCACAAAAACATTGCCACATGCGAATGCCGAATAAGCGTTTGTCTATACAAAAAAAAAAAAACAAAAACAAAAAAAATGACCTCAATGGCTAATAGACAACATGGCGTATAAATTCCTTCTGCCGGTTGCCTACGTCACGGCCAATTGGCTGCAATATAACAAAGTGCAACGGAGCGAGCGCTGAGAGCAAAACAAAAAATATTTGCCAACTGTATGTGGAGCGGTGGAGTCGACCAGACCAGACCCAGCCAGACCACTTTTAGCCAGTGCTTCGAGCCAGCGACAAGGGTAAGGGCGGAAAAAAACCATAGAGGCATAAGCAGAACAATAACAACAAAACGATTCTGGCATGAGGGGCATATATTGTTGTGCTCTTGTAAAAGAGGGAGCCAGTATTATAGCATTGTAAAGGAATTTGTAGTTTATATCCCAAGCAAAAAGATTCACAACAACAATGCTAATTTGACAACAAATATGCATATGCTTAAAGAAATACTGGTTTAATATTATACTTATTCTTATAGAGGTTTAGGGCACATATGTATATAAAATGATGGTTAAGTTGTAGAAATATTTTGTTTTAAAGTATAAAATTATAACTATACCAGAAACATGTAAAATGAATGGAAGTTCACGTAGAAAACTTTTAAATGTATTCACACTCATTTTGTATAAAAGCTGTCAGAACGCCTTGATTGATGTCAGGTGTATTTAACATGATATTCTCATAAAACGAGACTATAAATCAAAAAGTTTTTAGTAGTGATAAGAAAAACTCCGAGACCCTGTTCACGTATCGTACGTGGTCATAATTTTTTTAAGGTAAAGACCTTCATAGAGATGGAGAAGGAGAATGTAGATCGTAGCTATTGATAAAAATTTGGTCTTGTATATAAGCCGAAAAGTATATGACTTGAGAGAAAGCATTCAGTTAAAAAATGCCTAAAAGAAAATAAACGCAACAAATTGCTAAAATTTTATTAATTTAATTTTTGACTAATAAACAAGCATAAAGCAAGATAAGCTTGTACATTTTCTTAATATTTTATTACTCCAATTTTTACAAATTCAATTAGCTGCTAGTTTGATTTTGAAATACGCAACATCTAACAGCTTTTATTTGTACTTTATTTGTTCTCCAGCATCTGCTGCTGCCGGTTCTCGCTTAACAAATGATCAGCAATGGCGCCGAGTTCCTGTTTTGGACGCGTGGCTTGTCTTATTTTTTTGTCGTGACACACAAATAGATGGCACATAGCAATGTTAAAGAAAGCAAATGTGATGCTGCCCCTTCTTACTGACAGGACTCAACCGTTGACTACAGTTTTGGGCAGGCTTGCATAATTAAATCAGATCACATTTTAAAATTCCATTTATATTTACCTCTGGTCTGTCTTGTCTGTCTGTCGCAGCAGCTCGTAAATCATGATTAAAAGCTTCGGGCGACACAGAGACCAGCCCGGGAATATAACCCAATCCTTGACTAACAATTCCTGCTATGCCTAACACGTAGCGAAAAAAGGACAACAGCCAACAAAAACCTCAAATAAAAAGCGATGCGGCCAGCGAGACGACGAACAAAGCAGGAGCTCGTTTTAGTTGTTGATGTTATTGTTGTTTTTGTAGTTGCTGCTGTAGTTGGTGCTGGTGCTGTTGCTGTTGCTGCTTGTGACTGAGTGACGAGGACGCCGACTGGGCGAGATTCAATTCTGTAGATACAAGTGGCAAACAAGCAAAAGCAGAAGCTGAAGCAGTCGCGTCCGCTAAACTCCAGCAGTTGCACAGCCAACAACTGTGGTGACTCCCTTTACCCAAACACACACACACACATACACAAATGGGCGACAAAAACTTGATATGGCAAAATACTGTACATACTCGTACTTATATGTTGTTTGGCTTGTATATAAGGCAAGATAAATCAAATGTGGCGAGAAATTGCAACAACAACAGCAACAACGAACCGAATGAGGAGACGAGCAGCTGAGCAACGCAAAACCACAACAACAACAATAGCAAAAGGCAGTCGCCGTCGCAGCGATGCAAAAAAAAATCTATATATATATAGCAAAGCGAAAATGCGAAAAATTTATCCAATTTGGTAAAAATTTAGGTCACAGCCGGGGACTCTGTGACTCTGTAGCGCCTGGAAGCGCCACCAAAAACGTCTGCAAAAGCGCAGCTGCCATTGTCTGTACCAGGATATCAGTAAGTGTGTATGCAAGTGTGTGTTTGGAGAGGCCACAGGAAGTGCTCAAGTGCAGCAACGGACAGGCGGTAACAGCAAGTGCTAAAGCCATTGTTCTCCCTGCCTGCGCTCCTTTTTCTAGCACTTGTGCCTGTTCGAGTTGCTGTCGTTGTTGTTGTTGTTGTTGTATGGAATGAGCAACTTTTTGAGATTGAGCGCAGATATGCAATGTCCAAAACGGGTCACTGGCTGGAAGGCTTAGCGAATGCTTCAGCCAAAGAAGCAGCCGCAACAAAAGTGAGCCATGATAAATATATATGTGGCACAAAAGCGAGCGAGCGAGCAAGCGAAGTAACTAAAATACAAAACATAAATATAAAGTGACAAAAACTTGGAACAGAAAACTGAACACCGAGAACCGAGAACCGAGATCCAAGAACTATGAGCTAAAAGCGACCCTTGTCACACATAGAGGGATATCTATATATGTACATATATATATATATGTAGAGGACAGACATAAAAACATTAATGGCACCGCGGCGCCTCTTGACAGCTAATGGCACATGAAATGAGTAAATTATCACATACCACAGCAGCTCTTCAGGCAGCTGTGCGCCCCCTCCCCATCCCTTTTGTCGCCCCTGTTACGCGGCTAATTTGCAGTGTGCTAGCACGCTCCCCAAAGAAAACCAACAAGCCACAACATTGCGTATACGTGATATGAGCATTTTCTGCACTGCTGTCTGATATTTGTGCGCTCCCCTCCAAGTGGGGCTGCACTTTCTGCCAGTTGGCAGTTGGCAGATAAGCGAAAAATGCAGCGTAAAAAATTGAACGCATATTTCACAAACACAAATGAAAAGCCGGGTAGCTGCCAGGCGATGCACTCTGAAGCCATTCCAGCCATGCAGCCATGTAGCCAAGCAGCCAGGTAACCAGGTTGAAAGCCAGCAGCCAGTTTGCCACCTTTGGCTGTGGGCATGCCAACAGTCTGTGGCATTTTCTGAATTATTTCGCACGATATGAACTTTTGCAACAAGTCTCAATAATTCTCCGGCTGCCAAGAAGGGTAATGAAAGAAAAGCAGCCACTTTTCACCAGGCGGATGCTGTAGTCGCAGTCGCAGTCGCAGTCGCAGTTGTTGCCATAGCCCGCATTCGTTCTGTTATTCTGCATTAAATCAATGAATCGAATGCGCCCAGCGGATGTCAGCAAGTTGCCATTTTGAGAAATTAAAAGTGTCCGTTGCCGTTTTCATATCCGCTGCCCTTCCGTTTCCTGTGGTCGGCTCCAAAGTCCGGGCCATGCTGGGCACTTTTCCTTAAGCCCAGGTAATTCCCAAAAACGCAATCCTATTAAAAAAGAACGCACAGCGTTCAAATTGCTTTTGCTAGCGGAGAAGGCGTCGCCGCAAAGCACTCGATAATGATGCTCTGGCTATATCATGGGCTCGTGCTCTTGGCCATGTTAATAAGCTACCCTAATAACCCAAGGCGACCTGCTGTGCCCGGTATGGCTGGCTGTTGCTGCTGTTGGCCTTAGGGACGTCTCAAAGTAGAAATGTGGGCGTGCCAACGCCTTTACAGTTCGTCAATTTTAATGTGCGGGGCACTCGGGACATTCTCGGAAATCGCTGCTAAAAGTAATTCAGTTTTATATTAAAAAGATTTTACGTTCCCTGATTCTCTCTCTCTCTCACTCTCTCGCACGCGGCATCTTTCTGCCTCTCATTTGCATTGCGCGGCGTTGAAAAGTAATAAAATAAACAAGTGTCCTGGAAAAAAGGACGAGAACGACAACGCAACAAGGGACGAAATGGGAGGGCTATGTCGGCGGCGTCCGACAAAATGGTGTGAAAGTGATTTATATTTTAATTCAAAAATGAATTATTTAGCACACTTTTTAATTCCTTTTGGCTCTGTTAGCCCGTGTGTTTATTTTTCTTTATGGCCAAATCTGAAATTCTGATTACTTTTTATTTGCTTTTATTTTGGAGTTTATTGCATTTGCCACTCCAAAAAGAAATGCAAATTTTTCGTCTCATTATTGCGCTACATTTAACGTGAGAGGAGACCAGCGACCAAAACGCCTAAAAGCTATTTGCTGACAACTTCAAAACAAACACTGCACGTCAACATCATAAACAATTTGCCGTGAATGGCATTGAAAGCCAAAGAAGGAAACTTGTGCAGAATATTTTGCATATAAAAGTGTATGATGAACGATGCTTATGGTATATATAATGGCCCATTCAGTACCATACTCAAACTTTGTTCTTTAAGGCATCAGATACTCGTTAGTTACATCCATTATTCTTGTAGTCATAAGCTGTCCCCATTGATTATGCAAGCTATTCAAGGCTTATCACTGAATAAATTGATAGTTGATCCCTTTTCGATAGAAATTTACTTGAACGTCAATTATTTTTACAGAGGGCTTCATTATTTTTAACTATTCCTACCTAATATTTATTACAATTTTCTGGAGTGAAAAAATGGATTCGATATCAAAGATTCATTTATCAGAGGATCACAAAAATTAAAAACATATTTTTAAAATCTTTTATATTGTATACCTTTTACACGCTCTTTCGCATATGGATTTCGAAACAGTCGAAAGGCAATTGCTAATGCTATTCTACGATATTTAATCATATGTAAATGGAATCTGCGACTGCTTGCTTTTGGCCAGGCTGTTCCATAAATTTGCACAAATCTCCTATGCCCTTTGTCATACAGAAGCTTGTTATAGTTGGCTGGGCTTGGCATACTAGTTGGGGTTGGGTGCGTGTGTGTTTGTGTGTCTGTGTGTGTGTGTAAGTGCCTGTAAAATCGACACTAAATTTAAGCGGGGGCGGCAACTGCAACTGATTATTATGAGCACATAAGCAGCCAGCCAGATGGAGTAAGAGTCGAGGGTGCAGACGTAACGTTAAAGGCCCCAAGCAGAAGTCAAGTGCAGAAAACAAAAAGGAAGCCAAACTACTGGCAGAATTTGCAATGACTGCCAGACAACAGCGAAAAAATTTGAATATAAAATGCGTTATGTGGCAAGGGACAAGCTGCGCGAACTGCAACAAGCAACGGCAGCGGCAAGGGCTACGGCTACGGCGATGGCGACTCCGACGGACAACGGCAACGAGCAGCACGACAATGGCCAGATCCTGCGGCAACAATGAAATTGCGTATGTAAATTTGATGTCGTTACCAGCGGCTTCGGCAGCATTGCTGAAATAATTAAAGTGGAATGCGCCAGAACATGGAAAAAACGAAAAACCAATGATAAAAAAAATACTGCAATGAAAAAAGAAGAGATGAAATGTCGCAGCGGGGGGACAGTTGAAGTTGCAGTTGCTCCTCGCACTCCTTTGTGTTGTCTGGTTTTGTCTATGGCCGGGCTTGGCTGCTTTTTGCCGCTGCTCCCCACTTGTCCGTCCATATGCAAAGCAGCTGCAGCAGCTGCTTCGACTCCTGTTCGCATTGCAAATGCAACAGCGACTTTGCTGCGACACTGAAGCTGACTTCGAGTGCAACTTGTCAAAAAATGTCGCAACAACAGTGACAGTGGCAGGCAACAACGCAGCGCAGAGAATGAAAACGCTTTGCTTTGGCATAAATATGAGTGCCATCAAATTAATATGCGTCGCATATGGCTGACGATTTTGTGGTACAACATGTTAAGTGCATGCAACGGCAGATGCTGCCGCTGCTGCTGCTGCTGCTCGGGGACGCATGCATAATACTGGCAGCAACGACTTGGAATGACGCTTCAGTATCTTGGCAGGTTTTTCACGCTGCTCGAGTGACAGGCGAGTCGCCTGGCGACTGACTTGAGTTATGATGCTTAGCCGCATCACTGCAACCGCTAAGATAACATTCGGAGGAAATCTAAAAAAATAGCATGGGTTGGTGTTTAGTTGGAGGTTGCGTTTAATTTCAGCCAGCACTCGCAACTGTCCGCGACGTAAAGCTTTTACCGGAATTGTCTGTGGCATGTTCGCCGCAGACACACACTCGACACTCGCACATGTTGCGCTGTCACCTCAAGTGTTGGAAGTTGCTGCAGCAACCAGCTGTGAGCACTAAGCAGCAGGCAGCAGCATCAACTCCTGCTTTGAAGTCGTCGCTGTCTCTGTCACCTGTGCCCTTTGTCAATTTTCCAAATGTACCTCAAGACTCCACCCGCCCATCCGGTGATTATTGCTTTGACTTCCACTTCTACCTCTGTTGTTCATCTTAGGGGCTTTTCTCCTTTTCAAAGGATATTATAACTGTGTCACTAAATCTAACACATGCTGAGGGAGAAAGCTCTGTATTTATCTTACAAAGACCTAATCATGATAATACACTAACTAAACAATTGCTATTTTGTATAAATAGAAGTAGCTTACACAAAATTATTGTTACTTTATTGTCGACCAGAAATGCATTTTCTACTATACAAGACAAAAATAGATAAGGATAAAATTTGTATATCTTTTTTTTCGCAGCACAAATAAACCATTTTTATTACTTTTTGTAGATAAAAAGATTTTATTTATAAAGAATTTTTCTATTTGCTGCTTTATTTGTTCTGGTTGAGGTCTGATGATTTTATAATTTACTTGGTTACGTGAAAAACATTACGTTTTCTCCAACCCCGTGTTAACTTTTGTTTCCTGTTGTATTCTTGTCATTTTGTCCGCTAGGCAACCACGAAGTTAAGACAAACGCCAAGCTGTCAAACGTGTCAGGCAGATCGAAAATAACCGAGAAATGGGAAACGCAACAACAGAAACCCTAAAAGCTGACAGAGAGAAGGAAACCACTTACAAGTTATGAGTGTCAAGCTTTGATTTTGGGTAGAAAATCGATTCCATTACTTCAATTAATGCAATAGAACGATGCTTTATCGCTGCCACAATTCAAGCCGGGCTAATGGAATGTGAAATTTGTTGACAAAAAATGCGTGAAAATGGAGCCGAGCTAAATAAATTTGCGTGGCAAACGTTTGGCAGCTGTTGATTCAGCCGTCGAATGCTTCAGTGGCTTGGTTTTGGCAACGGACTACTAGCGTGGCCCAGCCCCCTGCCAGACACGCATTTATCCGGTCAAAGGGGCGTGTCTATGGCCGAAGGCATATTAGCTACGCATCACTGGGCAGCTGCCTCAAAAGCTGCCCGGGAAAAGCAGCTGCTGTCCCGTTTGATTAGGCTCCGCTGGCTGGGCTTTAAAGGATATATTGATAAAGGCATTGCCATGGCACTTCTCAGTGTGATTGTGCGTGCATGTGTGTGTGTGTGTGTATGCGTGTGTGTGTGTGTATGCGTGTGTGTGTGTGTGCAAAGGTGCGCTGTGTTAGTGGAGTCAAAGGTTCGCTTTGACTTGCAATTAATTTGCTTTGTTTTTTGCACTTGAGTGCGCCCGGACAGCATTTCAAAGGGACAGACAACACACAGATGTAGTGATAGAAAAAGAGAGATAAGGAGAGAGAAAGAGAGAGAGAGAAACACATAGTATGACGAAGCAAGGGTTTGGCGCTGCTGTAACGGTAAATGGGCATTTTGCCGAACCATAAATTATTTTATTAAGCCACTTTGGCTGGCCCTTCGGCACGCCCCAAAGTTATGTGAATTATTTTGTGAAAGTTAATTTCATGCAATAAATTCAGAATCGCGTTGGCAACAATTCATGTTTCATCTGAATTCCTCGGCTCGCTGGTGCTTCAGTTTTTGTTTTATGAGGCTCTTGTTTTGCTCGCCGTGTAATTAGTTGTAGACAAAAGTGTGTGTGTGTCTACAGTGGCAGCCAAAAAGTATGCAACAAAATTACAATTTCAGCAGGTGATTAAATGCGCAGTAATTGTTTTCGTTGTTGTTGGTGTTGTTGTTGTTGCCGCTTCACTAATGGCCGTAATTAGTTGGCCAACATGAGGGTTGGGGGCTCGGCCTCCAATTTATGCTTGCGTGTCTTGCCGCAGTTTGTGGCTGCCTTCGACAGTGGCAACATTTAAATAATTTCAACTTTCCGCTTGCCAATAAAACTTTACACTCAAAACGATAATTGCCCGCATTTGTTGTTCCTGCCACTTGACTTTGTCTCCAGCCGACAGCGGCGCCCCGTCGTGTGTGTGTGTGTGTGTGTTTGTATTTGGGCTCGTGCTCGTGTTTGCTCTGGCCGGCACTTGGGGCATCAATAAAAATCTCTTGATAAATGTCCAATTTAATTTTGTTCTTTTACTTATCTCTGGCCCGACCCGCCTTGGCTTCGGCTTGCCAAAGACGTTGCCACTGCTGATTCCTGCCACCACCCACATGGATTTCATTTCTTTTGTGTGTAGTCACAGCTTATTTTTTGCTCTTTCTCTATATTTTTTTCCCTTTTTGCCTTGATTCTATTCCGTTTCATTGCGCGAGGCGTTCGCCGCTTCCATTTCTCACACTTTGGCGGCTTCTTTTCCAACGCTCTGCAATCATGATATTACTCAAAATGGGCATATTTGTGCCAGCTAATGTTGCTGGCCAATTGAATGGATGGTCTGACCCGATGGTCATCGTAACTTAAGATCGGCTGTTCTTTGAATTATTTATTTGTCTTAAGTAACTTTTTTTAGTATTGCCTGTATGCTGTAGATAAGTTATAGAATATCTCAATTGTCCTTAAACAAAGTATGATAATAATAAGCAATAAGGAAGAAAATAATTTTATATATAGGAAAATATACATAAATGCAATACGAAATTACTTGAACGAAACACTTCAATCTCATAATAAATTTCATGTTAATTTTGTAGGTAGGATTTGAAATTTTGTTTAAAAATAAATGTTTGACAACTAGTATTGTAAAATAAATATGAAGGAAAGAGATATTTAACTAAAAATACCAAGTGATTCTGTAAATGTCAAAAAGCATTTAACTTACATTCAAATTTTCGATTATGTCAAAAAAATTGTTCTTAAACTCTGAAAAGGGTATGTTTAAGTTGAGCAACCTTCCTTGGATTTAACTTGTTATTGCTTGGCTTCAGTATTTCAATTCAATGCCATTCATGTTATATGTGCGTGCCTTTTTTTTTGCACTTTCCATAGCAAAGTCGAGAATTTTATTTTTAGTCCACTTGCGCTTTAAACGTAATTTAATTTGTCTTCTCATTTTTACTTACAGACGTTGCCGCAAGCAGACGGCGTCTGGCGCCGGAACTGTCTAACGGGTAAGAAATATGCTCGGGCTTTGATTTAATTGAACTTGCGCCATTTGCCCCCGAACGCGAAAGACGATGACGATGCTTGGCCTGCAGCTGCATTCCACTTTCTACTTTTCTGGCATATTTTAAGTGTGGTGGCTTACTAAACAGCAGTTGGCACTGGCACTCGTCCTGTCTCTGGCACTGGCGACGGCTAATGGAAACTCGCTGTGGGCCCTGCACTCCTGCATCCTGGCCAATGGCAGCCACATGTGGCCCGCATATTGTCTCTTTTAGTATGCTGTGTGCCAAGACTTAAATCAATAAATCAAAGCCAGGCAGGCGGACAAGCCTTCGGGCACTCTGACAGAGTGTCGGGCAAGCTCATGGGCTTCTTTAAGGCGATGTCTACAAATGCCGCACGCCGGCCACAGCTGGGGCAGGCGACTTATTTGCGTGCTGCAATGCAAACAATGGCCCGTCCGCACCTCCGCACTTAATCCTGCCACGCATGACTCACCAGCGTTAGCAAACTGCCAGCTTCAAGGCTGTTTGTTGACGAATTTGTCGCGCTATCGCAGCGCACTTTGATAGTCCCACCGAAGGAGAGCCGTTCATACAAATCTTAACATTGCACATTGGCCCATATGATCTGAATGATGGATATATGCATTCATATGTTCGTGTATGTTTGCTGGGGCCAGTTCACCGCAGAGGCAAATACGCACAGCTCTAAACTTCAAGCAGCTCAAAAGTTTTGCGTTTTAAAGGCTTAGCTTGTAGTCCTCAGACCGGTCCCAACGCCCACACAGAACAGCCCAACTCAATCCCAGGGACCCTAGAGTGCGGCTCTGCTGCTTTTTTATGCGCCGCGCTGTGGGCTTAAAAAGCAATTCCGCAACTGTTTTTGCAATGGAGCACGCCATGACGGCATGTGTGCCTCTGTCTATATGTAGGAGGTATATATACATATATATATATGTATATGTATATTTGTGTGAGTGTGTGTTAAAGCCCCATGCGGAGTCCTCGTTCTGAACCCCTTGGGCTCGCAACAATGCTACAGCAATGCCAACAATGCTGTCGTTATCGTCGTTTTCACTTCAATTAAAAGTTGGCAACTTTTCTTGCCTGGTTTACCTAAACGACAACGAAGCCGCCGCACTTTTACTGCTGCCTCCTACTGCTGCTCCAATTGCCATTATGCAGATTCGTTCGGCTGATTACCAAATTACAAACTGTAATGGCAGCAATTGTTTTGTGTACGGCTGGCATATGGCACGCCAACGACAAGTAGGCCGCCAAATTGTCACAGCACACAAAAAAAAATAGCAAAAAAAAAACCCCAAACAGAAGAACAGTTGCTAAATGCAGTCTGGGGAGGACATGAAGCAATGCTAAGCCAAGTACTATTTGCCAAGCACATGCTACATGCAACATGCAACACAAGTAGTTGACACACACACACACACACACATAGAGAAGGTCACTTGGCAGTTTAAGTTTCTCTTCCTCTCTCTCCCATCTCTCGCTCGTGCGTTCTCTCTATCACTCCTGCTTAAAGCACGTATACGCCGCATGGGCCCAACGACTTCCGTGCTGTTCACGCACCAGCGCGTTGCTTGGCTCGCTGCCTGTCGCCTGCTGTCGTTGCCTGCTTGACTGTCAGGAATTTCCGCGAACGTTAATTGCGACAAGCCAACACTCGCTTCTGAGCCAGAGCGTCAAAGAAATACCTTCATCTGGCTGCTCCTTCATTACACCTTTTGTGCGACACTCCAGCAAATGGGAGTACAACAATACACTCTATGTTGTCCTGGTAATATTTAGAGGCATATTAGATATAGAGCAGTAAAAGATTTACGGTCCAGTAAAAGATTTACGGTCTACCTTTGAAATTTCTACAATCTTTAGACAAGTTTAGATCTTGAAGCAAATGCTTTCATTGGTCTCACACAAACAACATTCAGTTGCAAAAGTAAGAGTATTTGGATTTTGGTCATCTAAGTACGTTTCTGGCCCTTCTTGCGCTCACTCGTGTTTTCATTCGTTGCAAACCACAACAAAAGCAATGACTACCTGCATATGTCAACCCCCCTCGCGCTGCAATTGCAACGCGCTTAGGGTTGATGGAAGAATTTTATAGACGTGCAATTGGAGTTTGTCGCCTTCGCTTGAGTTCTTTGCTATTCAAGCGGTTTTCTATATAAATTTAACGCTCTGCTTTTTCTACATCGTGTCATTAAAATTGATTTTGCAGCCGGCACCTAATGGGGTGCATGGGTGGTGTCAAAGCAACCACTCGCTGTTGGCTTTTCTATTTGCCGAACGACAAAGAATTTGCTAAATTGCTTTTCTGCTTGCGGCGCACACCTTGCTACACAGCCACAGTTGTTGGCTGTTCGTTTGGCTTTGCAATTAGTTTTTGCCTTTGGCCGCAACTAAATGTTGCATTGACTGCTTAGCTCCACAAAAGAATGAAGACTGGGAATAAAACCGAAGCGGACGGAGACGGAGATAGTCACACGCAACATTTTTTTCGATTCCTTTGTGTGAGTATTGTCAAGTTATAGTTGCAACTTTGGCAACTGTAACAAAAGCGATTAAAAGTCCCATAAAAACCTGAGCCCATTAATAGCGCAATAATATTATCAGCTTATGTTCGATGCCACGCACACAATCACATAATCGCACAGGAAGAGGAAACCGGAACTCTGGTATGGCGTCTGTGGCGAAATAGGCTTACACATGCTGTGGGAAGGCTCGAAAAACTAAACTTTGTCTCTTGTATTTTCATTAACATTTATTGGTTTTTTACTTATACTTCCGAGCATCATAACTTGGCTGGGTGGAGAAATGGGGGCCTAGAGGGACCCTAGTAAACCAGTGCAAGTGCCGGAGCCAGGGGAAGCTGCGCCGCAATATTTTGAGGTCGTATCAGCGTCATCATAAAATAACGTTAATGACGGCAACAAGGTCGTAAAATCAAAATTTCGACGATCGCGCTGGCGTTGGCGGTGACTTTGACGATGGCGTCGCTGGTGCTGGAAGCTTTGCTACATTGTTGATGCGAAATGTGATGAGGGCGACTCTTGTCCCGGTTCTAGCCATCACAATCAGCTAACACATGACTGTACCACGCAGCGTATGCGCAATATTATCAAAATGTAATTACTTTAAAGGCAAAGCGTGGTCACTTTGGTAGATTAGTTTTCCTGAAGCCAGACACACACATAAAGACTGTATAAATTATATATACTGCCAAATTACCATTCTGTTGAAAATGTGATATTTATATTGCTATATATTGATCTGAATATAGATGTCAATTGTGAGGTACAGCTGAACAGAAAATGTCATTCACCCCGTCGATTGGGCTCCTCCTTGTGGAAGACGACATGCAGCACTAAAAAACTAAAAATTCCAGAGGCAAAAAATAACAGCGGCTGTTACCGCACGGACACTCAGCAGTAAGCCAGATTTGCTTCCTCAGATGGAAAGATCGCAGACACTAGAGCTTCTATATATAAAAATTACCAAAGAACGACAAAAGAGGCCTTAACATACGACTTGTCCTGCAGTCAATTGAATTATATTCTTTCTTCGCAAACAAAACATGAACTGCCTTTTCGTACTTTAATAGTTTCTTGAAATCAATTGATTATAAGACAACGTTTTTTTTTTTAAATCAATCAATATAAAAGAAGCAAAAAATAAAAATATTTATTTTTAGTTATTTTATGTGCCTGTTTGTACTTACCTTGACGCACACAAAAAGTCTGCATTTAATGTGGATTTATTTAAGCGCCAATGATTTTGAGTTATTTAAATAAATTTCGCATTCAATATACTTGCAAATTTTATTAAATGCGCTGCCAGAGCAACCAGACAGAGATATCCTTATGTGTGTGTATGTGTGTGTTAGGTGGGGCGTGCAGGATTTTAAATATTCATTCGATTCCCGGCAGCTGGCTGACTAACGTGCCGCAAAGACAATCTGGTAAACCCTTTGCACTCGGGGTCAGGGTCGCTATCGACAGCTGTGACGACGGCTTACTGAGAAACGACATTTGAAATTAATTTCAATCACCGAAATGTGAGCCAAACCGATCGAATTCAATGCCTATTGAAAAGTGTAAATTGAATAGAACAAACTTCAAAGATACAGACTGTCAGACGGAAAATCAATGAATGCCAACAATGAGTTTTGACCGTCTTGCGGTCCATTGTCCAGCCTGGTTTATTGCCTGACCATGGCGTTTATGTATCACGCGTTCAGATTTTATCACTCAGGCGTTAAAATGTCGTAAATGCCTGTCGCCCTGTCTGTGGTCTAAGTAAATCAACATAAAACTTAACTAAATGAAGACAATCAAAATGCGAGCAAGCCCCCGAATTGCATATGTCTATTTAGACATCAACATGGGCACCACAGAGAATTGAGTTACACAGCTGGCAGCACTTGTCCGTCCTCTCAACTCTCAGAATGGTTGCGGTTGCGATCCAAATTATGCTATGCTTACAGTTTACCATTTGTCCCCATTCTCTCAAAAATATTTGCAGCAAAAGGCAGCAGCAGCTGCAACAACAACAACAACAACAATAACAAAGCAATATGGTAAACTACATAAAAATTTGCCAGGGCAGCGCCCCAATAGACCGCCGGCCATGCTGATGGATAAAAGGTCAGAAAAACAACAGCAACGTCATCGTCATTGTTGTCATTGTGCTAGGCCTGGTCAAGTGGCTGGCTGAATGGCTGGGCGACCGACCGACGGACCGACTGGCAGAAAGGCCGCACAACATTTCCAGCCACGAGCGGCAGCAGGCACAACAACAATAAAGACTTTTACTATCCTAATAAAAGACAAACAAAGGACTCTTGGTGATGATTCCGCTGCTGCCTCTGTTGCTGCCGACTTTGCTGCTAGGGAGCATTTTCGTATTGCAATTTTCATTATTTTATTTGCCTATAAACGAAGCCATATTTTTGCAAGTATATGTACCCAACATGGATAAAACTGTATCTATAAATCTATAGAGCAATCTCAGGCCCCCCCTTTCCACCCCTCCACATATTCACACACAGAGAATTTGCGACAAAATTAGTTTATTCGCCTACTGCACACACAATTTTAAGCAAAATAAGTAATTAAAAATGTCATAAAACGGGCAGTTTAAGTCTCTCTTTGCATAAATAAGAAAGAGTCGGAAAGTGAACTGAGCTTCATTAAAATCAATGCCGGCAGACTGGGGCCGAAAAACGATGTCCACTGTCCGACAGTCGATTGGTCAGTCGGCCAGTCGGCCAGTTGATGGGTCAGTTGGGGTCAGGCTCTCCACTTTAAACGATAAACATGCCCGGCGACAAGCACAAAAACAACTTGTAAGCAATTAAGGCAGCGTATTGACTCGTCTGCTGGCGTTTTCTGTCTACGTTTGTCGATGACGGTACATGTAACACATATAAGTATATATAAATATACATGTATGTATGCGTGTACTTGTATTTGTGTAAACAAGTGCCCTTACGCTCCGTAAGAAACCATGTCGCTCGCTTGTTCGAAAAACGGCAATAATGTTGGCATCCCTGATGGCGTCATTACCGCCTCACATACCTCCCCATCCCAGAACCGTAAGGGTATGAGAATGAGTATAGTTCGTTAAATGCATGCATGAAAAACTAAATATTTATTCATTAAATTATAAAATGTATGCAGAAAATAAATACTAGAAATTTGCAAAACAGAATGGTACACATAATATATATAAAATAAAATTATAATTTTAAGCTTTGAACTACATTAATATATTATTTTGAATTATTTTTAGTCATGCACACATTTTCATACCATTGTTTTTAAGTTTATTGCACAAATTTCATTGTCTTTAAAAACCTGTTTTAAAAAAATATTTGGCGAAAGTAAAAACAGATTAAACCTACAAAAAAAATTTATAATAATAATAAATGCTTTTGGCAACATCCGATTAAATTATTATTATTGTTATGCTTTTATTTATTTGTTTATGTTACCCAGACAACATCGTTAAAGCAAACTTTAAGTATTTTTCTTAACAAGCTTTTTTTTTTTGAATGAAAGTTCGATGAGACCTTGTTGTCCAATTAGAGAGTATTAAAGTGAATCAAGTTGGCAAGCAGTACTATTATCTGGTATTTATTTCAGTTGTTATTTAGCTCAGCTTTATATATTTTTTTTTTCTTTTTTATTGTTGAAATTTACTAAAGATATTTGTATTTTAAATGTATAATTCGGTCAGTGCCCCGCACAATGCAAACCGATTTTTGGGTCTTTTCACTTTTATTCAGCACTGCGCACAAATGTTTATGGGCTGGAAATTGAGGTCGTCAGCAGTGTTTGAGTGTGTGTGTGTGGCTGTGTTTTATATGTGTGCCTATATGTGCCAGGCAACTTTTGGCTTACGGCTGAAGTGCCTGCACAGATTCCTGACTGCCGCGTGAATCGCTAAATGTTTGGCGACAAGCTGGCAAAAGCGTAAAAAAATGAATTTCCCCGCCGCCTCACTCAGTGTGAATGTGTGTGTTTGTCTTGCTATTGTTGTGCTGAAGTTGCGCTGTGTTAATGAAATGCGTTGCGCTCGGGCTTTTTAGCTGACACAGAGCAACATGCAACTTGCCGCTTGCAACTGGCATCGACCGTGGCCGAGCTAAAAGTTTTTTCGAATGCCACCAGCTTCCATTTTAGACCCCATGCGGCTCGCCTACTTGGCGAATGTAATTAAATGCAGCGCAAAACTACTACTAACTGTTGAAGCATTTACGTACAAGAGTGCACACATACATCTTTTAAAGTATTATGTAGTTGCAATATATTTCACTTTTTTTTTCAACCATTTTGACCTAAAATTTGTGCAGTCGGAACCGCAGTCGCAGTAATGTCAAGTATGCTGTAAGCAGCGCAGCCAGCATAAAGTTAAAAATCTGTGTTTTTATGTCGCATATGCGGCAATTAGGCTCTCTTGATGTGTGTGTGTATGTGTGTGGTAATTCCGCAAAACGACTACAACAACAGCAATTGCGGGTAATCAAGTAATGCTCATTTGGCAATCAAGAGAAAAAGAAACGAAGGACCACATTTGAGTAGAGATGATACAAACGTGCATCAAGAACGAGCGAAAGAGGGAGATAGAGTGAAAGTGAGCGAGAGAGAGAGGGAGAGGGAGACACGTCAAATGTGACATGTTAATTCCGCAAGAGCAAACAGCAAACAACAAACAGAGACGTTGCTCCTTTAGCCACGCCCCCGACCCTTCAGTTGACTGATTGAAGTGCGACGCCTCAGCGATAAGCACATTTAACCGTGCAAACGTGATACCGAGTACCAGTTGCCTTTTATTTTCGTTTCTGCAAATCCTATTAAAAATTGTAAATGCGTAAAAGGTGCGACACTTGAGAGTCATCCACATGTAACAGAGGGTATGCGTATGAGTGTGTCTGCGGCTGCCAAATTGTGGTTTTATTACACGGCAGAGGAAAACAGAGCACATCGTGACTACTGGTTAGAGAAATACCCTGCAACGAGATCTGAGGAAACATCGTTTTATTAAATGATTTTAAGTGATGCACCAAACTTGAACACAAAAAAATTCAACATAAATAATATTTATTATTATTACTATTTTTTATTAACAATGCATTCGTATTTTTGTTAACAGTAAGCGGACAACTCTTTTATAAATATACCATTTGCAAATGTTCTGGTAACAGGGTGTTAAATGGATGAATACTTATTTTAATAAAATGCAATGCATAAAATATTATTGAAACATAAACCCCTAATGAGGGAGTATTTGAATACCGAAATGGTTACGTATACAGGCAGCACGAAAGAGCCAAAATAATCCTTTTAATAAATTAAATTAAGATATTTTTAGCTAATATTAAAAGTGGTTTTCATGTGTTTTCAGCAAGCGCTTTGACTTTTTAAAGAGGCCATGCTCCATGAACAATACCTACATACATGTAAAACTTGCAATCTCGGGAAACAATTTATCATCTTTGAATACTCCATAAAATTTGAAACGACTTCTGGTGCTGCCCTCTTGCATTTATTTTAATTTATTTGCCTTTCTGATGCTATGCAAAAGGCTAAGAGAGTTGCCTTTTTAAAAAATACAAACTTTTTGCTATGCTTGGCTTTATGCAAAGAGCAAGAAAAACAACAACAACAACAGCAACAACAAAAGGAAAACATTTAGGCTGTGAGTTCAGCTCGTGTGAGTTTTGTGTGCTGAGAAGCAGCAGCAGTAGCAGAAGCAGGAGCAGCAGCAGCCCGTCAAAAAGTTACTTATTTTCTTTTAACAACTTGCATGAGACTTTTTGCTGCTCGAAGCACGCATCCTTGTTGCCATCGCTGTCCTGATTGCTGTGTCTGTGCGATGTTTACACTGCTTTTGCTTTTGATAAGGTTAATCAAAAGTTTTTTAATCCATTCTGCATACAGCAAACATAGACCAACACTCTCCCCCAAACACACGCACACACATACGAACAGCTGAAGGGATCATCAGCCTCGTGTGTGCTCATTATCCTGCCCTGCCGTAGGCGGTGGTGGAATAATCCGTGCTCTTAGTCTTTTTGAGCCCGCGGCGTTTTCAAAGTTCTGCCGCTCCAAAGTGAATTTCATTAATGTAAAATTATATGTTCGTATGTATTTATTTTGTTAAAGCTTCATCCAGCAAGTGCCTCAACCGCTAACCCAAAGCTGTTTAAAAATGGCATAATTTATTCGCCAAAGTTCAACAAAATCAATTTGGCCACAGTCAGCGCACAACTTTGCAATTAAGCTCCCAAGCGACATTTGGCAAAGTGAACAGTCAATGGGGTGGGGCAAAGGCGGCTGCTCCACCTGCCAGGTGCAAGCAGCGCAACTTTTGCGATAACTTTAAATCATCTAATTATGAGTCCACCATTGGACAAGCAAGCGAAACCAACAACAACAACAACAACAACAACAACAGCAAAAATAACAACAAGAACAGCAGCAGAAATATCAGAGGCCACTGCTAGCAGCATTTAATTTCCGCTGCTTCCACCCTCTTTTGTACCCGATGTCTGTTCAGTCCACGATCTGACACTTTACTTCATTTCTGCTGACTGGAATTAATGGCTTTTGTTGGCATAGTTTTAACGCTTGAAGTTCGACTGCGTCGCTGTGTACAAAATTTATGCTCGAATTTATTGCAAAGTTTATTAGACAATTCCTTTTTTGCGAGTAATTTTCGCCAAAAGAAGGCAACGAAGAAATTTTTGTGAAATTTATGAGCTTCATAAATGACCAAAACATAAAGCCGGCCAAAACCAAAAACAGTCTCGGGTCCCCAGCCAATGGGCCAGCGTTGTGTATGAGCAACGTGCCAATTGCCTTGATTTCAGTTAGTGGCAAGAGAAGTCGCCAGGAGGGATAGCACTCTGTAACTGGTCTTCACATTACATTACGAAATGATGTCGGCTGAATGCAAAAATGCCATAAATATGAATGAGCTGACGAGTAGCAGCAGTGGACTTACCCCGGCCCATACACTCACCCGATCCCTTTTGGCCAACTGCTGTACTTTATTTGTTACAACATATTTAACTGTAGTTGCTCCTTATACAGCCTGCACCTGGCGCGCTGACTGGCTGCCTGGCTGCCTCTCTGTCTGGCTGACTGGCCGCCCGACTGCCCGTGGCTGCCTTTTAGTTTGCTGCTTTGATTTATGTAGGCAACGGCAAAAACATTTCAAAAGCAACGGCAAACAACGCAAACGGCCAAAAGTGTGTCAGTATATGTGCGCGGGTGTGTGTGTGTGCGTGTGTGTGCCTGCCAGAAGTTTGCTCATAACTTGCCCTGCCTCACTCACTGTCCTGCCCGCTGGCCGGGCCAAGTGCTTGCCACTTGTTGTGTCTCATCAAAAATGTATTAACGAGCTTGCAACGCAAACGATTTTTATCTGCCAGCGTTGATTTCATTTTGAGCTGCCCCACATGCCGCATACCGCCCCCCCTCCGACGAGTACATCACCCCAGCTCCGCAGCTCCCCACCACACTTCAACATCGCCTTAAGTTTGACTTAGATGTGTATCGCTGGCATTTTCAACACGTGCATGCAAAGTTGAGAGGCAGCTGTGACTGCTCCCAGCTTTGCCCGGGCGCCACTTCAAGCTGAAACTGTAACTGTAGATGTATCTGAAGCTGAAATTCCTATAGCTCGGCATCTTTCCACTTTCCGGCTGGCTGGCAAACTTTTAATGGCGCATTATTTCTTGCTATAAATTATAACAAAGTCGGCGCATAAAAAGCGTTAACATTTAGCCAAGTCAAGCGCCGCTACTTTGACAATTTTAATCACCTGAAACGCCAAATGAGCCACCAGCAACAACAACAACAAAAATTAACACAATGCAAAGGAAAGTTTTTCATAAATGGTTTTCGTCAGAAAACTTAGCCTAGCTGAATCATGTCAGTTGTCTTAGTCCAAAAGGCCGAATAACGAATTTGCAGGCGCACACAAAAACTTCAAAAAATAGCATGGGCTTGCAAAAAAACAAAAATAAAGGTAAAAAAAAAATAAAAAATAGATATAAAAAATAGACAAAAATCCAGAAAATAAAAGAAAGTTACAAAAATAACAGCCACAAGTTTCAAATGGCACTTTATCTTGTGGGCGATGCTGTGCCTGCAAGGCTGCTGCACTTTATTTAGTAGAGTGGTTGGAACAGCCAGCACCACCAGCACCACCACAACAGCAACTACAGCCGCAGCAGCACGAATAACAGCGAGACAAAGAAGAAGAATTGCAATGAAGGCAACGATGCCAGCGACTTGTCAGTGAATTTATGTGGCAAACTATGAGCAAAATAAGCAGCGCCCCAAAAGTTATGAGTTTCGTGTCATAAAATGCCACAGCAGCAACAGCGACAGCGCTGCCACCTGCACAGGCCAGTGTGTGTGTGTGTGTGTGTGTGTGCTGGTATACCATGCTGTTTATGCAAAAAGCTCATTTCACGCTTCCGCTTCCGTTTTCTATTATGCCCGAACACAGTCGCTAGCAGCAGCAGAAAAACAAAATCATAAATTCGTAATAAAATAAATATGTATAATTTTATCCTTGTAGAAATGTATCCCTGTATCCTTGGCCATGTAGCTGTCGCAAAACTTTAGCTTCAATAAATATGCCAAATGCACAAACATAACTTTTTTTAAGCCAGCAAAACAATGCAAAACCCCGCACAAAAACAAAAAAAAAAACACATTTCCCACATGTATTTTAGAACTTTTGTTAAGCTCTACCGCAAATTAGACGAAATTAAATCACGAACCGCGCTAACTAGTGCTAATATCGTCTTGAAAATCAAATTAAATGCAGCCAGTTGATGAGAGCCGGCGACAAAGGAAACACGCATAGACCAGAAACTGGCTTTGGGCTCAGAGCTGGATCTGCCTGTGGCTCTCTCTGGCTGCAGTTGCTGCAAACTATTCAAAAGCATTGCATGTCACGCCAGCCACGGCAAAGACAAACATTAACCCCAAAATGGCAAAGGCACGCTTCAATCTCAGTCAACATTGTTGTTATTGTTGCCTCCATCATTGTTGTTGTCGTTGTTTTTGTTGTTACCACGCATCGTGTCGCCAACAATGTGGCAACATAAAACTATTACCACGACGACATGAACACAACTCCTAATTACCCAGGGATTTGCATTTGTCTTGCGGCATGCACACACACAAACACAACATTCACAGCCCAAGTGTGTGTGTGTGTGTGTGTTTGTGTGTTAAAGATGTACGATGCTTTCGAATGCGTCGTATGGCACGTTGGCATCATAAACGACTCTTATCTGCTGCGCCCTTTTCTAGGCGATGCTCATATATTTGGCCACGCCCAACGCTTGTCTGTCTATTGCCATAGACTCTTTGTTTTTTTCTCTCTCTCTCTCTCTCTCACTTTCTCCTTTGCAAGGCTTCTTTAATTTTATGGCTTATCTTGGCGATGCTGCTGCCATTTTCTTTTCAGTTCATTGCCGCCAACGCTTTCGTCACTTCTCAGATTTAGCCGCAACCTCCCACCAAGTTGTTCTGCATGCGTTTTGGCTCTTACTATTAAGCCCGAATGTCATTAGCTTGTCTCGTTTATCTTTTAATGAGTGTAAAATAAAAATCGCTCGAGTGTAGGCTGGAGGGGGAGGGGGAACTGCAGCTATATGAGGCGGCAGCAAATTATCAAGACTCTTAGTCCTGCCGTCTATCTTCATGGGCTCTATGGCAAGCTAACTAGCTGAAATTATTCGTAGAGTTGCCTAATGGCCAATTAGTTTCGTTTCGCTATGAAGAAACCATAATTTCGTGCCTTCAAATTTATCCGATCAAAAAAGTGAGCTGTAGCACATAACGTAAGCTTATTTTGTACCTCTTTAGATATTTACTTATAGATAAAAATGTAAAGCGAAGCTGAATCATGTTAAGATATTGTGTTTATTTTTGCGTGAAAAGCACATTTAATGGATTTTAACTTCACAATATATTGTAACTTTATTGAATTACTTCACTAAAGTTTGCTTTATATATATTCATTTTTCTTTGCTCTTCTTTTCTTCACTCTCATATTACAATTCCATCCCTGTCAGCTCACTATCACTTTTCAATCTAACATGCCATTTTCTATTGTATGAGCTACTCATCACATGGTTGGTCTTTATCAACCATATGGGCCCCTTATTTTACCTCCTCTTCTTGTCAGCTATGCCACATTTTTCAAATGTGGGAATTGCCGCATATCTTTGCAAATCAAGTATACGCACCGTCGAATGCCAACTGTACAACAATATTTTATTCACTTATTCCCTGGCGAACTTTGGCCACAATTTTGCCAGCCGGCTCCATGGATTGTGCTTAAGCTGCCACTTAATCCAGTCGCCTCTCGTGGAGACCCCAACTCTGGCGGTGTATCCTCTTGTGTGTTTGCGTGCACTCCGGCTGTTGGTGTTCCTGGATTGCTGTAAGCCCTTAATTAAATATTAAATACGTCTAATTGCGCATTTCATAACTCAGGCAGAGGCAAATAATTAATTATTTAAGTTAAACTAAATTGAGCTCAGCCAGTCACGACACACGCACAAAGTTTCGGGCCTGCGGGCGATGTAAACAAATATCCGCAAAGCCAAAATAAAAAACAAAGTAAGATTGGCCATGTCGAGAGCACCCGACTCCGAGATACCCAGCTGTGAGTTGTCGTTACACACTTAAACTCATGTTTGTTTGCCGACTTTTTTGCAGAGGATTCTTTCAGTGCTATAATGCATTAAAAAATTAATTTGAACCAACTTAGGTATCTTTAGTTCTCATAGTCAATGAAACGGAAAATTTACTATCGTAAATTTAGAAAAACGGCAAGAGTTATCAATCATTTGATATGAACAAGTTTACTAACAAATCATTATACCCTCTATATCCATTTTCAATGCGTTCAGGGTATAAAAATGCAATTTGTGGGTGCCTCTTTGTTGGTAGTTTCGCTGCGTAGCTGTTGCCTGTTGTAAGATTACGCCACCTTTCCGCAAATTTACATGCGAAACTCAAGCGAAAATCAGCAGGGAGTCGCACAAGAAAATGCCAAGTTATTGCAAATTAAATAGACGATGCAACAAAAACATACAGGTAACTACATGCGAGTAACTTTAATGTGAAAACTAAAACGAGTTACGGGCTACGAACGTTGCGATAATTATGCAACAATCTGCCTATTTTACTGGATGTTTTTGGCAGGCTTCATTGTGCTTACATATATTATATTTCCTGCTGATAATCCGGAAAACGACAATGATTAGCTCGCTCCATCGAGAAATCACAACACTGCCGTCCATTATTCAACCACAATTTTCACAACTTTCCAGTGGTTGGAAAACTTTCACAACACACATATTTGCACAAACAAAGACACAAGAAAAGAGAGGGCACGAGAGGAACTTGCTCCAAAAACTATTTTCATAAATAGCAGCGGACAGCGCCAAATGCAAACAGCGCCCCGGCGTCGTCTGGACTTCGTCATTGCCGTTTGAGCCAGGGTGGAGGACAGTCAGCTTGAATCCTTTAAGTTTCTTTTGTTCAAAATGTACTAATGCCCGTTTTTCACAGTGTGATTTATCGGTTTTGAGGTTCACAGTTCGAGTTGCAAATGCATTTTCCGTGTTTGCCTTAGTCAGGCCGCAAGCCGAGCAGACGGCAGACGGCCGACGGCCGACGTTGGACTTTGGCATTGCCAGCAACTAACTAATACAAACTTCAAATGGCTTTCATCCCATTCTCAGATTCTTTCTTTCATCTCTCTCCCGCTTTCTCTCTATCCGTATATCTTCGTGGGTGTGCAAACTTTTTGGCTTTCAAAATGTCAACTCATTTGAGCCAGCGTTTTATTTTTTTACCCTACTCCTCTATAATAACTTTACGATAAAGTTTGCAACACAATGAGCAGCATTTTTCTTTATCTTTTCGATTATACAACAACATTCCGTACTATTCTCTTCATTGTGGATACTAACAAGCTATACATAGCCATAATACACTTTCTAACACAATGAGGTCAAATAAAAGCGGCCATTTTATCTAAATTAATTACTTCTTATCTCGATTCGTCATGCTTAGAATAGTTTTGTTATTATTTGAACGCCTACCCATCTTTGGTACTTATAGTATTATATCTCTTGTTCAGAACGAAAAGCTTTAGTTTCATCTGTTCGCTTGTCTGAATATCAAAATAGAAACAATGCTGAATATCGCTTCTCTCTGTTTGTACAAATGATTTTAGTTTAATTCAAAAAAATAAATTTAAAAAATTACAGAGTATTTTACAGTCAGAGCCAAATTTTCACAACAACACATATATAATTGTAATGCAGCAATGGCAATATTAGGCCAATGCATAATCATCATTACCAGCCAAATTCGAGGCACTTTCGGCCGCAGTGACCACATGCACTCAGGGCAGTAATTAGCCGTTACCGAAGTTGGCTGCAAGTGAAAATGGCCAACCATTTTGTACTTGATTAAACATTGAAAAAGAGGTAGTGGCAATTGGGCCAACACTCCTATCTGTGACGGTTAGCAAATAATTATGGTTTTGCTCATTAGCCTACCACGCATTAATTAAACGCAAATCCTGAGTTCCGATTGTAACCATGGTTGCTGACCAAATCAGGCGGTTGGTGAGCATTTGGAATGCACGCAACTCTGAGACTCTCACGAAAAAAAAATGGAAGCGATATCAATATCTTTGCAGGAAGTGCCTTGGCAATTTGCAATCCTTTGTGTCATTACACGAAGCTTCCGCAGGGTTCCAGTGGCTGTCGCCTGCAGCGACACGCTGCTGCAATCAAAGCGCTTCGAATCACCAGCAGCATCGAGAACAGGGGCAACCGTCGCATTAATCCTTCATTGGCAATCAGGCGTCTTGCCTTTACCAATGCCCTTCCTATTGCCTTTGCCTTTGGCTCTCTGTGAACCTGTCTTGAACCCCGTCCCAGTAACGGAAGTTGTAAAAACGCAAACGCCGCACAAAGCAAACATGGACCAAATTTTTGGTGGCTGCTGGTTGCCTTTATTGTGCAGCACTCTTGATGCTTGGCTAACCAGTGGCATGGAACCGATTATAGTACTCCGGATTTGAATTGGGATTTGCCTGGGGGTATTCGTCGAACGACGCAGCAACTGAAGCAATTGTTTCGTCAAGTTTCCTTTCTCGCTTTGTTCATTATGCAGCGTCTTTTTTCTTATTCCGTTCCTCCTTCTTTCCACTGTGTGCTGCTATTGTGCTGCGGCAGAGCATAAACACTGATTGATTGATTAGAGGCCCAAGACGAAAGTCTGAGGAAAGGCGCAGATATCGTGTGTGTGTGGGGCAGACACTGTGGCACTAAACCTAATGAGCGGCCCTTGAGCGAGTGTCGCATCAATCAAATGCGCATTTAACGCTTTATATAAATAAGTATTTATTTTTTATGTACTTTTCTGTAGCAGTGTGTGTTTATATAAGGGCAACGCTTTCTCTTGACTTGCGATTATTGTTTTCGTGTAGATGTGTGCACTCAGCTGACAGCTGGCGATTAACAAATGAATCATATAAGTGAATGATGGCCCCACCCTCGCTCGATACACGCCTGCCTAAACAATTTAAGTGGAGTTTAGCCCGAGCTCAAGTTGCCGTTATTAAAGCCCACTTGAAGCGGCCAAGCAAGCCAATTTCAGTTCATATGGGCGATATCTATCTGCAAATTGGCTACGTGGCCGGCTCAAATGGCATAGACTGGTATTAAATAAACTGAACCTGAAATCAATAGTGTTGGCAATTGGGAGCAGCTAGAACACCGGCTCGGTCACATAGCTGGGTCAGCATTGTTACACGTCACGACTTCCGTCATGGACACCAGTCAACGTCCACTCGGCCACTGACTTTTCTTTGTCTCTCCATCATTCCCACTTTCTTTCTCTTCTCTCTCTCTCTCTCTCTCTCTTTGACATTTTTTCTAACAGAAAATAATTTCATCAAAACACTTGACTGCTATCCACCTACATGTACACACAGAATTCTGTCTGTATCTTTACCCATGCTGATAGCCGTGCAGACACATCCTGTTGTATCTCATTCTCATCTCACTTATCGCCAACTCTCTCTTTCTATCTGCTTTTGGCCTTGTTGCAAAGTGCTCATTATCAGTTGAAATGTTGTCAATCACGGGATTTCGTTTGTTTTGTTTTGATTTGACTTTCAATTGAATTTCGCATTTGAATATCTAACGTTTGCTGCGCCACCCTTAGCCACCCACAATTTCACACTCTAAGCTTTATCGAGTCCCCCCGTTAAGCTTCACGCAGTTTCCAGGACTCTGCGCTTATGATGAGTTCGCAGCTTATTGGTAAACTGCAAACTTTCTACATAAAAAATTAATTTGATTATTTTTTTGGGGCATTTTGCTAGCGTGCTTAGACTTGCGTTAATGACGCCATAATCAACTGTTTTATTACACTTTAAAAAAAGTTAAGCTTACACACACACACACACACAGACACAAGTGTGGTAGCTTTCATTGAGCTTAGCTGTAACTTTTTTTAATTATACTGCCTTCATTTTCCCATTAGATTCCGTTTTGGGCTCTGTCTAAAAATGTGCGCACAAAATGATATTTAAATAGAACAAAATCAAGATTTATTGAATTGTTAAGTGCTGAATATCTTTTAATGTCCTGCATCCATATAAAACCGTGTAAAAAGGGTAATTATGTTCTCAAACAATTAATTCTGCCCAAATATTAGTACTTGATGTACCCCGATAGACGACTGCCGCTTGAGCTTCGGTAGGTTATTTTTTATTTATTAAAGAGCTATTTTCGTAACAATGCTAAATTATCTTTGACTTGTTTTTACTTGCCCTCCGTACAAATCTATTGAAAAATTATTCATGTTCTGCGAAATTAATACGTATTACAAAAACAATTTTATGGTATAAACTGTTAAACAGTATTTTAATTACTGACTATTATTTACATAAAATGTTATAAGCGAGGAGTCAAAAAGTGTACATTAATTTTGAATGATATGACCAAATTCCTTGAACAAATTGAACGCAGCCATTTTATGGTTGTAACTCGCACAAAGGGCTCGAGGGCGCACCAGTTGGTCGGCAGTCAAAGACGAAGTTTATGTTAGTGATCGAAAATTTTAATTAAAATCATAATGAAATAATTGAGAATTTGTTGTTATAAAATTTATGCGTAATAGAAATTTTGGAAATTCCCATGGCATGAATAATAACAATGGCAGCACCACCATCAGCAACAGCCAACAATAACATTCGGGCTGTCATGCAGCTTGTAGCTCTGATAGTGATGGTGGCAACCACAAGGAATTTGCATCTGTAGTGGTGGTACATCATAAGCGGAGACTGACTCTTAGTGTGCTGGCCGATTTGATGCTGGGTGCCAGGCATTCAGAGCCATAAAACAAAGGCATTAAAGTTGAAATGATGACCCGGGCCTAATCGACTTGCCAACAATAATATTTAAATTTAATTTAAATGCTCACATGAGAGCAGGCTGGACTGCTGGCAAACAAATCGAAGGACACGCATCCCAATCTACCGGACAATTCGCAAAACGATATAGCTGTAGTCGAAATGCCGAAAAGGTTGCTCGGCACAGTTTTAAACAGCTCGATGGGCCTGTGCAAAATGCACAGCTCGCATTCAGCTGGTTGGCTAAAAGGATTTCTTGTTGTTGTATTTGTTGTTGCTGTTTTGCGGCAAAGGGACAATAACTTTGAATCTTTCGCTTAAAAGCACAAAATGATTGGAGAGTTACTTAGCCAACGAACCGACCCGGAGCCAGCCGAAAGCACTTTACGCAATACCCTATCCAAGTGTGTGTTTGTGTGTGTGTGTGTGTGTGTTCGGGTATTTGTGTTTTTTGAAAATTCTATTTAAGCTGCGCTTCAGAGCTTTATGTTTATGTGCTGCTTACTCGAATTGCCACAGAGCTAAATAACTATAAGCCCTGGAAGCATGCTTAAGTTCTTAACCCGCCCTGAATTAATGCCTCGATATCATTATCAAATTTTGCTGCTTGGCAATGTGCCACATTTGTAAGTTTTGACCATTAGCTTTTGTATTAGTGGTCACGACAGCATAACACTGTTGCTCGAACTTTTGTTGTTCTAATTGTTGTTGCTGCTTGCGGTCTAATTGATACAAGAAAACAGCAGCAAAAGCAACAGCAACAGCGGTAGATAAACAGACGGACAATGACGAGCCAACAGCCAAGTAGTCAGTAAAGTTTCAACTGCAACCAGCAGCTGACAATTGTTTTCAGCGCTGTGGTCAGTTTTCTGAGCATATGTCTGCTTGTCCATCAGTCTGTCTATTCGCCTGCCAATCAAACACACACACACACAAACACACATTTCCACAATGGATTTCAAATGCCAGACACCGTTCGTTGCTCGTCGCCAATCACACTGTATATCGAGCTGCTGCTATTTCTGCAGTTGCTTGGTGCGCTGCATTTGGGCAACGCCAACACGGATACATGTGTGTGTGTGTGTGGTGTGTGTTGATGTGTACTTGTGTTGCGTAGTTAAAGGTTCCTTTTTGTCTTGCTGCAAAGTTTTTAAGCACGTCGAAACTGCTGAAACTTGCGCACGCGTGTCATTTAAAAGCCTTACAAAGTTGTCAAACTGACAAAGGATGGGCGTTACACGAGAACAGCAGCAGCAGCCGTTGCTGCTCAAATGGGATGCAATTTCAATTTTTGCGCAATGGTAAATTTAACAAGCAGCCTGGCCAGTTATCAATAAGCACAAGAGCATCAATTCAAATATGATTTCATGCAACTTTCAACTTGCAACTTTTACTCACACATGTTCTTAACTCTTAAACTCTTTGCAGCACAACGAATAAAAATGGGCGGCCAAGAAGAAGAAGGAGCTGCACGACCAGCGGAGGGAGGCAGAAGATCATGTGAGCTCAGACCGAAACAGGGCTTACCCGCTTTGCATGCAGTTTTCAATATGCTGGCTCTGAGCTTCTTTATAATCTGCGATTTATTACAGAGCGGTAAGTGTGCGTACATCAGTAGGTGTACCATATGTTGCAACCATAATATCTCTCTGTCTGTCTGATAAAAATGACATGCTAACAGCAGACAAAGGTCTGTTACTATTGCATTTACAAATAATGGCAATTGCGTGCGGCAATGTGGTTAAAATTGATTATTTAATTTGCCAAATGACTGTTAATATCGACAACCGTCCTCACACGCAAATACACACGCAAATTCGTTAAGCAGTCAATTTATAAAATATATTACGCAAAATTTGCCCAACAGTCGAGCTGACTATAATGTATATATAATATTGGTTTTGTGCAATTAAAGTTGCCATAATTCGGCCAACCACTTTGCGACCATCCAATTGACCAGTTCCCCGTGTGGACTGGAAAGGATTTACTCCCTTTTCAGAGTTAAATAATATTTCATTTATCGTTTTCAAGCGTTAAATAATATTTCATTTGTGCTGGAAACGCTTTTAAAAGGCTCGATTAATACTTAAATGTGATTGTACTTCAAACCGATTATAATTATAAAATTTATTCAGAACTTTTCGGTGTAAAATTAACAGAATGCAATCTAGGTCAGTGGAAATGGAAGTCAACAACGTCTTTGTGTATTGTATAAAATGTGCCTAATAGCGATCAATTTAGTTCATTGCGTCACATCGCTCATACGCCAGGTGTATTGCACGTTTATGCAATGTTAATTATTGAACAGAGCATGCGCCAAATTATTCAATTGTAGCGAAAGCTGGAAAAAAATAAAATGAAAGCAATTATTGCATTAAATGCAATCCACATGGCGCTCTTCGATGCATTGTCATAAATTAACATACAAACGGATCCGGCTGCAGGCACCCACAATTCCAACTGCTTGCGCATCCGATCCCTGAGCGTATGTAATTGAGTTTTTCGCCGTGACATAATCGAGTTCGAGCCGTAGGCTACGGCTCTGCCATGCTTTCAATCGATGTTACTAGCCGGAGGCTTCTCAATTCGTTGCATTACACTTAAACACTTAAATGGTTCACAATGGTTCAATCGGATAGGTGGGATTGGGAATGGGAATCGTCGTTGTAGGACTGTGGCATAAGCTTCTTACTTTTTCAGGTAGCTTTAATGTGTTTCCATCTCGTTTTCTTTATTTTTTTGTTTTTTTCTTACTCTTGTCAAGCGCATGGACTGAAGGATCTTAAGATATTTGTGCCGGAAGCAGTCATCATGGGCAATGCAGCGACATTGTCTTGTCAATATGATTTGGAGAAGGTAAGTGAAACTTCCTTGGGGAATGAGAGGAACAATTGAAATTGAAATGGGAATGGGATTGTGAGTGGAAATCTTCACGAATACGGGAGGGCGGAACGGAAACGGAAACGGGACAACATTGTCAACTGCGACGGCTTGCTTAATTATTATAATTACTAGCACTTTGTCTTCGTTGTCGCTGTCCTTGTTCCCGTTGTCGTTTTCGAGGACATATTCTTCTTTCTCTGTTAGCCGCTTTCCATTCACACTTTTCATTAACGGTGCTTCTCCATTGCAGGCGGCGCTGTACTCGGTACGCTGGTACTTTGGCCAGGAGGAGTTTTATCGCTTCGTGCCGCGCGAGGCGACGCCCACATTTGTCTTTCCCGTTGCGGGCATTAATGTTGATGTAAGTAAAATTAAGCATTCGATCACGAGGCGCTCCTCACTTTAACAGGTTCTATATCAGGAGCCTAGCCAGCCCTATATGATGTTGTTGTCATTGTTTTAGCTATTGTCAATTAGACGAACAAATCGGGCAAAAAGAATTGCCATGCGAGCTGTGCATGGGTTTGGTTCGTTCCAGCGATGTTTGCGTTTTAACAAATGGAATTGCGAAAACATTCAAATATTGTGTAAATATTTATTTAAATGTGCACAATGGAAACTGGGGCGCCAAATGCACCCGGTGGCAGTAACAATACCAATAGCAACAACAACAACATATAAAGCTGCTGAACAAATGCAAACGCCACGTTCTAGCTCTCTCCCTCTCTTTCATCGCTGTCCCTCTCTTTCTCTCGCTTTCTCTATCTCGCTCTCCATATCTGTTTCTATCACACTAACTGGCAGTTATGCGCAATTTTTATTTAAAATTTTTTGGCTCTGTCGCGTTTCTATATGTGTGTGTGTGTGTGTGTGTAGTTGTGTGTGAACGCTGCACAATTTGAAAAGTGCGAATACAACTAACTGAAATATTGCGCAATGTGCAAAATAGTTTATGGCGCGGCTAGAAGCAACTGAAGCTGCGCCACCTCGCACTGCATACGTTTCGTATTCATGTTTGCATTTATGCCCTGTACCCAAAATAAAAGCGGGGGGTTTTCTTTGATAACTATTCAACAGTTTACGACGGATATAGACATTACGAGTGAGGAGAAACTATATTCTGGCAAAATATATTTCAATATTCCATAAATGAATTGAAATTTAAAAATAATATTAGTTCTTAAATAAGGTATTATATAGTCGATCATGACAACTGAAGCGCTCCAGCTTCCATTCTTGCCGGTGCTTGCTTTGTGCTGCGCTCATTAATAAAAACAACAGCCGCAAAGTATGCAATAAATTTCTGGTCGAGTGCAGAGCGACAACATTTTTCGGACAGCATTTAAAATGCTTCTCAACCAAAACCATTTCCAAACACCGTTTGGTCAGTTTTGCTTAAAAATAAATAGACCAAACCGACTAAAAATAATAAACGAAAAAGAAGACAAATTGCTTGGTGCATACTGAATTATGTATTCGTACTTTCCTCATTTCTAGATTCAACTCTGCATCTAAACTTTAAATATTTATTTCATACATGCAATTCAAATTCGTTTTGTGATCATTTTCGTCAGCAAAACGTATATACCTCAAAGCACTCCGCAATTCTTTGCATGCGCTGTTAAAAAAAATTGCTTGTCGTATAATCATAAATAAATAAAATTGAATTTGCCATGAACAACATTTTTCTGTTTTTTGAACACGAAAAATAAATTGAAAACTCATTCGTCCGCACATAAAATTTCCAAACTCATTTACCAACACTCCATGGAACATTTTTCAAATTCGCAAGTGGCCGACATTAAATAATAATAAATAATAGCCCAAGAGAAGGGAGAGGGGCCATTGCAACTGGCGACTGATGGGCCAATGTTTGTTTTAACTTATATTGTATATTGCGAACAAAGCGAATTGTGCGCTTATAAAAATAACTTGCTCTCTTACAGTTCTCTTCTCCCTTTTGCACTCTCTCTCTCTCTGTCTCTCTTTGCACGCTTAAATAAGGGGAAGGGGGGAGAACAGGCCACATCAATCAGAAGTATTAGCAATCGGACTTGATTAATTTGTTCTGATTGTGTCTTTAATTTGCACTCTATACGGTAGCTGGCAAAATGAAGAATTATATATAGGAGAATTATAAAGAAAAAAGAAGGTGAGGGAAATCCGATGAATGAGAGATGCTCCGCTGAAATGTTAATTTGCCACTAATTGGCATTCAAAAGCATTTTCGCACTAATTAAATATTTCGATTACTGTTGCCTGTAAATTTGGGACGGGGTGAGGGCGGATGGCAGGACGCCACCGATGGGCGTATCAAGCATTGGATGTTAATTATATTTCAAGTGTATTCGCAATGTTTTTGATGCTGTGGTTCATGTATGCAGCGGTTTGGAAACTATTCAGAAACTCTTCCCCATTGGCATTTGAATTAATACGAAAATTGTATAGCCCACTTATGGGCGCCGGCGGCCCAAGTGGAATGAAGAACTCAACTAAATTTTAATTTAAGCAAATTTGCTTCTCAGCGCATTCTGTTCGCTCTGTGTTGAAACAAGCGAACTACTTGAGATGCAATGAGCCGTATACCGCAAAAGGTGAAAAGCACACGGCAAGAGGAAGAGGCACTGAGTTCGGTTAGGAGCAAGTGCTAAGCGGGGGCAGTACGTCCATTGGTTAATGCAAATGATTTAGCAAACGTGCGCTTTGCAATTAAGTTTGAAGGTTATTCGCAATTTCACATCAGCAGATGTCGGTCATATTGAAAGGCAGCTTTAGAGAGTAAAAAAAATAAAAAAAGAGAAAGAAAAAATAAAGAAAAAGAAAATATGCCACACCCCAAGGCAACGAATCGAAATGAAGCGCCACGTTTTCTAATTTACATTGATAGCTGCTGCTGTTGCTGCTGCTGCTGCTGCTGCTGCTAACGAAGGCAAAATTCAAAGGCCATCCAGAGCCACAAATGCAAATTGAAATGGAATTTTTAAGTTATGGCAAGGCAAACACAAAATACACACACACACTAACACACACAAACTGAACTAAGAGCGTGAGAATAGGAATGTCGGTGGATGAGACAAGTCGAGTTGAGTTGAGAGAAATGATGGCAAGTACCGTAATTGAGATTAAAACATTATAACTTGACTTGTTTTACTTTTCCTGAATCATTTCAAGCAGCTAAACACGCTTAATGAGAAAAGTTCAGGCCGTGGGCATTATGATTATGCACATGCATAAATATTAGGATTGGTGCGTGTGTGTGGGTGTGTGTGTGTGTGGGGGGGCGGCTCATATAAAGAGCTGGGCGTGCATTCAGACTTGCACTCGCACTCGCACTCGGGCAGCACTTGAATGGCAGCTGCCGCTGCCGCTGCTGTGACTGACATGCAATGCACTTGTGGGCGCGAGCGTGGGCGTGTCGCGGCTAGCAGACCGACAGACCGACGGACCAAGTGCACTTCTGCCGTCCACTTGAGCGTTATTGGAATGTAAATGTATGCAGATCAAGGCTCAGAGAGAGGGAGAGAGCGGCGGGAAGACGACAAGCGATTGCAACTCCGCCCCCCATGAGACGCGTCAGAAAACTTCAAAAGTCATTCAACATAGGATTATACCTTGCCAACCCCCTAACATAACTGCACATGTCACATGCCATAAAAAAAACAACAACAAGAACAGCGTTCATTGCGCTGTCACTGATACAAAAAAAAGGAGAAAAAATAAAATAATAATCATCATGTTAAATGTAATTACATTTTTAATTTAGAGACAGCGACAGCCACGTTGGCAATCTTCAATTAAAACACACAATTACCAGGGCCGCCCGCTGGGCCACCAGGCTAGCGGGGAGACAGCAGGGTTAAGTAAGGATGGGGGGGAGGGGCACGGGATACAGGAATAGGATATGCCAAGTGCTCAAAACTTTTGCGGCTTATTCATTGTCCGCAACAATAAAAAATCTGAAGCGAGCCACCAACAAACGGCCTGGTCCTGGTCCTCATCCACTTGCTCGTGCCCATCCTTGTTGTCGGCCTGCCCAGAAATTTGTGCCCCGAAAACTTTTTGCACACTGTCAACACGGAAGGAATTATTCCGCATTAAGTTTGCGGTAATGGCGACGGCAGTCACACACCAAGTGTCCCCCCCCCTCAGTTGTCCTAGCAGTGTTGTTGTTGTTGCTGTCGCTTGCTTTTAACATTGTTAATAACCCGACACGCCTCCGCCTCGCATTTATGCACAGCAATGTGCCCTTAAAATTAATGCACTCGCCGCCTGCAAGAAGAAGAATGCGCAGGCGGCAACAGAAGTGGCCAAAAAACTTTGCGCCTAGCTGGGGCCAGCCAAGCCACCCGCTGCTCCTGGATCAATTTGGCTTGCTTTTGGTTCTGGGTCCTTGAGGGCAGGCGCATAGCTCTGACTGTTGATAATTAGATGCAAGTGGGCTGTGTTGTTGTAGTTGTCATTGATGTAGTTGCTGTTGGCCTTAGAAGTATTGCATGGGGAAGGATACATTTTTGTAAATTTTTGTTTCTCTCCATTTAAAGCCCTGAAAATAAATACGAAAAATGCTTTGAAGAAGTATACAAGAGATCTTTGATGAAAATGATGTAAATACAATTAATCCTCTAAGATATTCTTTAAAATTTTCCTAAGTACGTAATATTATGAGTGTAACATTTTCAACACACTCGAATTCAATTATTTCTTATTTATTTATCTATAGTTGCTAATCTCATAAATCTCACTACAAAAATGTAAATAACCAGTTCTTTTCTTTTAATAAACTAAATTTAGTCTTGCATAGCTTTAAATAAAATTCACAAGGCCTTTGAAAAGTATCAAATTGGCCTAATATATTATTTATTCCAATAGTAAGTGCAAATATTTTCAACGATTTAAAGATAATTTATACTTTAATTTGATTTTGACATTTGATTAGGTTTCAAGAATTAAGTGCTGTTTATTTTATTTATTATGCATATAGTAAACTGTTTACTTTTGGCTATGAGAGTGCCGGTTGGCGACTTTAATTGTATTACCCAGAGATGCAGCGTTGCACGCCCCATTCTTCATGTTGCATCTGCTGTTGTTGTGGAGGCCTTGGCAAAAATTTTTGACAAATGGCTGCAAATAAACATAATAAATAAAAAATGCGAACTCCGAAATGCATTCGAGATTCGCAGAGACTGTGGCTATATACTTATATACATATAAATATATATCTGTGCTGTAACTAGCTGGTGGGTTCGTTCATCTAACACTGTCCACATCCCGGCACAATTCTCTGGCACGGCATCCACATGGCGTGTGCCGCCGTCGCCAACAATGAGCACAATGAAAAGCCATGTATTTTCCAAACACCAAAAATTGTTCACAGCGGCGGCAATAACAACAACAACAACAACAACAACAACTGAAACTGCAACAACAAAAATAAAGAGAAGAACAACCGCACCGGAAACATCTCATTCACTAAATTTGTGGTCGGCTTCTGCCACGCGCTCTGCGTACTGCGCTCAGCGCGTTAGGCAGTCGAAGTTGGGAAATGCCAACGGGCAAGTGTAGCGTCGATCGGGAAGGGGAAGGGGAAGTGGGAAGGTAATGGGAACGGGTACTTTGCATGCAAGCGGGAATGGAAGCGGGAAAGAGCCGCCAACGCTAGCGCAGTTAGTTCCAACGAAGCTCGAGGCAACGGAAATTCGGAATGACATAATACGTGCCCATGTGAGTGAATGTGTGTGTGTGAGTGTGTTGGTGCTAGTGTGAGTGTATATGTGTGTTGTATGTAGTGTGCGTGTGCGTGTGCGTGTGCGTGTGCGTGTGTGTAGAGTGTGCGGCTGGCTGACTACCGCGACTTGAGTTGATACAGCAATAATTCATAAAGTGTTGCATGCAAACGAGGCTGCAGCTGAGCCACACACACACACATTTATACTGTCCATGTGTGCGTGTGTGTGTGTTGCATGCGACAGCGTTGGCAAAATTAAAATTGCTGCACAACAAACAGCGGAAACACAGCGAGGAGCCAACAACAGCAACGAGCAGCGCGGCTACAGCTGCAAAAGTGCTCGAGTGTGGGCCACAGAGGGGGTTCGGGGAGGGGTGAACATGGCAACGGGAGCATTGCAATGAAATTCATTGTATTCTTACAGCGCGACGTTGGCTGCTCAGCCGGCTGTGCGGTTTTGCAGTAAAGTTATTATTTCATAAAGCCAGAATTATTGAAACAATACTTTACTCTCACACTCGCTTACACACACACTCGCACATGTATGTGTGTGTGAGTGTGTGTGTGTGTGTATACTTGTCATGCAAAATTGCGCTTTAGTGGCATAATTTTTTATGCCACAGAGCTGCAGCTGCGGCAACTTAAGCAATATAAAATATAAATAGAAATTAAAAGCCAACAAATAAATAAAAACAGGAAAAAAGGCGCAACGACAAAAAACTTTTTTCAACTTGACAAAAGCAACTTGAGTTCAGTTTAGTGGAGTGGGGTGGAGTCGAGTCGAGTTAAGTAGAGTTTAGCTGAGTTGGGGCTTAGCCACGATTCTGTTTAACTGCCTACGGCCAAGCTAAGCAGCTACAAATGTCGCAACATTTTCATATGAGTAACTAAAATGTGTGTGTGTCTGTGTGTGTGTGTGTGTGGGTGACTGTGATTCGACCGGGCATATAATTCCTCAAAATGGCAGACATTTGCGTTTGTTTGGCGCGCTTCCTGGCGCTGTCACTTCCGTTTCCGCCAGCTACGAAGTACGGCACAACAACAACAACAGCAACAACAACAACAACAATCACATGCAATTAAATAAATATGACAACAACGCGGCGAGCAAAGGCAACCATCATTCCAGCTAGCCGCAGAGAACAACAACAACAACGACGAGGACGCCGACGCCAACGACAAACAGTTAAATAAATAAAATGCAGAGGGACAATATTTATATATAAACATATATGTTTATACACACGCATATATCTGTCTGTTTGATTACATAATTAACGTCATCTAATGCTTAGCGTGGGTTGAGCAAACAAACAGTCGTAACTGCGGCCAAATAAAGAGCTCCCGATTATATGACGGATTTTATTCCGTCAAATAATGCAGCAGAATCTACGGATATCCTTTGAAACTAAAGTCGAGTAATTTAAATTTTAAAGAATAACATTTTGCACAGTTATACACAATGTTTGGATGTTGTTTATGTTCATCTACTGTGCTGCTGGACTCGGAATATGCATAATTATTCAGAGCGGCTAATCCAGTTCATGTTGCATTCCACAATCAGAGCCAGCTAGCTGTGCAACAGGCATTCGTCGTGGCTCGCTCCAACTCCGGCTGCAACAATGCAACTAAATTGTTGCACTCATAACTCGTGCGCCGGACGCCAAATGTGGCCATTACTAAGCTGCAGTCTGTGGCATATCGCACATTTATTCATAGCTTACACATAGTACCATGTACGCGAACAAATACACACACACACACACACTCACACTTTTTGACACGCAGAGCAATATGTGCACATACGCATACTGAAAACCTTATCAATACGTTTCACATTTGTTTTCATTTTACGATTGCGTAACGAGATCAACGTCGACAAATCCAAAAGCCACTAAAACCACAGCCCGCAAGGGAACGTCCAGGACATCAGGACCCCTATATCCAGGACACACAACTGAGAGCCAAAAGCCACCAGCCAATCCCAATATGCCAAATAGGTGCCGCGAGCGCCAAACCAGCTGTGTTCCCAGCGTGATGGCGGCATTGGCTTTGGCTGGAGCACTGGCGCCCTTATCGACAGTATTATCTACGAATGAACTAACAAAACTAAAGGAAAGAGCTTCAACAAAATAGGAAAACAACACATGACCATACAGCAACGGCAACTAAATAGAAAGCCAGGAGAGCAATGCGCTAAAGTGTTGAAACAATCGTAAAAAGCAGTTGGAGTCGCCCGGGGGCACAACAACAATGGAGAGCTGCCTGATGTGCTACAGCTGGCAACCGGCAATCGGCAACCGGCAACTGGCAACGGGCAACTGGCTGTGCCAATAACAGGGAGCAGGCCAACAGCGCAGAGGATTAGTAGAGGATGCAAATGAACATGAGCAGAAAACATCTGCAGCATATGCAAAGCGCAAAAGGGTTGTCTGCACTTAAATGCAAGGTCCTCAAATCCGCAACACAACGAACAACACACACGTTAATCGCGGCTGCTGCCGATGCGGCTGCTGCTGCTGCTGTTGTTGGTGTGTTGAAGTGGATTTTGAGCAGCAGACTGCGCTCGAGTTGGGCCAAGTGGCCCAGCGGTTGTTGCCAATTATCAGTACAAATGTAAAACGCCAACCGCCGACAAGAATTTAAATGCAATATTTAACGCAGCAACGAAGATAAAATACTCTCTGATTTTACCTTTATTGCTGGATTTAAAGTGTTATAGATTTTAGCAAATTTATGACTTCATTTAAATTCTGTACAATGTATATATACAATGTATATTTTTACCAACAAATTTTATATGCAACAAAAAGGCAGCTATTTAGGTTATAGAAAACAATTCTCGATTTCGATTTCTTGAAAGTCTGTTTAAGCTCAGTAAATCTGTTGGCGCAGAGTAAAATAAACAAAATGGCCGCGTCACATGGCGTCCTCAATTACAGCCTCATGAATGCAATTCGTTCATTTTAATTCGCTTTGATGAAGAAATGTAAAGCTTATGTTGGGGTAAAAATGCACTTTGTAATTAAAGAGACGATTCTCGTTGCAGCTAACCAACTCGGATGCCACATCGGTCACACTGAAGGGAGTCACACGGGATCTGACCGGCAGTTATCAGTGTGAGGTGTCGGAGGATGCGCCGCTGTTCCACACGGATATTCGGTCGGCTCACATGCAGGTGATTGAGCTGCCCAAAGACGATCCGGCCATGCAGGTGGACAAGAAGGTAATTGGCGTCAACGACAACTTCAAGGCTGTGTGCACGGTGGGGCCATCCTATCCGCCTGCAAACATAACATGGTACATTAACGGCCGCAAGGTAGGTAGCAAATTTAACATTTGTTGATCGCCGGTGGTGCTGATTAATGCCGTGATAGGTATACAAAACGCCGCTCCAGCGCATTACGCAGGACGCATTCGAGGGCTCGACCACGTACTCCTCCCTGGAGATCTATCCGCATAGCCAGGTGCTGCAGGGCTTTTTCCAGGCGATGCCCAAGTACCAGACCAGCATTCTGCTACTCTGTGAGGTGTCCATACTGCATGTGTTCCACAAGAATGTACAGCAGCGGATTGGGCTCAGTATGGCGCCGCCGACGACTATTTCACCCAATTTACTGGGCCTCGAGGGCTCCAAGCGGTACGTTAATGGCGATCCGGACAATTCAGCGCTCACCGGCGCTGCACAGTGCAGCTGCAGTACAATCGGCGTCCTGACTCTGGCAGTGGCAACCCTAGTGTTAGCGGCGGCTCAGCTGTGACCAGGATACACTGGACACGCCACGTAAGCGAATGGTCGAGCACAATAAAAGCAACAGGAAAGGCATCAGCACACAGGCGGCACACGAGTGGGCAGCCCGTAAAGTGTAATTAAAAAATAACAACTGCAAACAATGCACAAAAGTGCAGCACGCAAATTATAAAAAAGCAAAAACCAAAGGAACAAAAAAAAAAAAAGTGAAAAAAAAATTTTAAAAAATACAAAAAAAAAATTAAAGAGAAATGTTTTCAAAACGTTAAGGGGCTCCCGTTGTGAATGCGAAGTGGCATGTCCTTGTGGGTAAACCTATTTATTTATGTTGTTGTTGTACGCTTAACAAACAAGTAAACAATCGCGTTTAAAATTAATAATTTCCACGCTGTCGCCACAGAAATGTTAAGATTATGATTAAAACCCAATTATTTTAAACTATCTATGGCAAATTATAAAATCTGAGCTGAAAAAAAGAGTTGGCTAAATTCCGGTGGTGCGCTCACACACACACATACACGCAACAAATCAGAGAGCAACTATAAAACTATGTTTAACTAATTACTACAACAAAAAATTAAACAAAAAAGTATTACAATAGTCGTAATAACATGTTGTTGGCGTGGTATGATGGCAAAATCTGCAAAGGAAACACAAATACACAGCATTAAAATCAATAAACTAAAAAAATACAAGCACTTGCAAAAAAACCTTCATTTAAAAAAACTCGAATTAAAAAAAATAAATAAATAAATAATAATATAAGCCAAAAATAATTATACATTAAGTACACCCTACCCTCCAACCAACCGCAGCCTAGACATGTAAGCTATGTAAATATTATTTGTAAAAACAAAAAGCAAACAAATAAAAACAAGTCAAAACAAAAACCTTAAAAAAGATGAACGCAACAAAAATAGATATGTGCAAAAAAGCATGGCGCATAAAGTAATAACTTAAAAAACAAATATTAATTAATATGCGAATGAATGCCTAATTATGACACAATAAACAAAAATGTCAATGAATCATATTGATGGGAGTAAAGTTATTTTAATTGAATTTTCGCATTGTTGTTAGTTGCGGTTTTATTTTTTTATGCATTCTTTTATTTTTGTGTCATATGTCGTATTTGTTGTGAAGCATTTATATAAGCTGCAAAAGATGAACTTTATTTTAGGCTACATTTAAATATATTTATAAAACACATGATTAGAATAAATGTCAAACTAAAAGAATTTAGTAAGTAAATGTTAGTTGAATAATAATTACAAATAAATAACAAATAAATAAAATTTAAAGCAGAGCTAAAACTATAAATAGGATTAATTACAGAGGTTTATGCGCTGTGCAAATCCTCGTAAAATTAAAGTTACAAAAAAAAGAGAATTTCTGCGTTTAATGAAATTTACTGAAGGTTCAGCAAATTATTCGATAGCTGCTTTGACCTTAAAGACGCATAAACCTCTTTTAGATATAGGCAGAATATTAAAAAAAAAAAAACATTCTTAAAAAAATCAAAAAGCTATAGCAAGTTGTAAATCAAACAAAAATCAAATGTCAAAAACAACACGCGGCATCTTTTTGCGAACAAAAACTAATAATAAAATGTAAAATCAAACTAAACTACAGGAAACAAAAACAAATATTTCAACGTAAAAGTAAATGAACATATAAACAAAAACACTGCAAAGAGCGAAAAAAGTCAAAACATAAAACACTATATATATATACAAATATATATATATGTATTAAAAATAATGCATAATTATAAATAATTTATGTGTGGTAAGAAAACCAAAAAACAAAAGTTTGAAACAGAATCAAAGCACGCCATAGAAGACAAGAATAAAAACGCCAACGCGTAAGAACTTAGCTCAAAATTATAAACGATAATGGCAAAATTATATGACGAAATAAAGAGATAAAATAAAATATATCACAGAGTTTTATTAGCAATGGTGCAATAATTCTTATGGAGTAACATTTTGTAAAGTTTTGGTTTTGCATAAAGACCTATCTTTACTGTCTTCGCCAAGGGCATTTCCAAAAGTCGTGATAGGTAAGTTGAAACAGAGAATTCTGAGCGTATTTACCAACTACGCTCAATTATCACACAATTATTTCTTGGCCAGCTGCGATGGCATTGCTAAATATGTTGCCATTTTATGGCTGGGTATTAAAACCATTTATGCATTTAATTGCATAATTTTGGTAATAAGCTTGACACAAACACACTCACACAGAGGAGGGAGAGGGTCCTTTCTGTCATGGCACTTGCTTCTAAGTACATGCAGTGCCATCTGCTCACGCAAGATGCGAGTGCTGAGCAAGCAGGCTCAAAACACGAACCAGCCCGAATCGTTGAAAACGGCGTATGTTGGCACATACACATACACATACAGACAGCGTTAGGAACTCTACCAACAGCGTCTCCATCGCCCTCTCATGTTTTGTAAATTAAGCAAACAAATTAAGTGCACTTGGCTCAGGGTTCTCACACACGGCGCTTGCTTCTCTGCTCCATGTAAACACATTGTGATTGTAACAATGCCGTATATCAAAACACTCCCGCACCCAATGCTGGGGGCATGGGGTCGCCCTTGAGCAGTGCTGCCCCCACAACGCCCAAGGACACTGCTATTTGGCGCCGAAGATCCCTGAGCCCAAACCAGGCCAGGCTACGCACATGCACACGCACAAGTAAGTTTGTCTTAATTAGCTGCCGCTGCCTTTGCCGCCGCTCCAGACTCAGCAGACACAGAAGCCACACCGAGCGCAATCCAAGATGCACGCGCATCAGTTATAGACACAGCAGGTGCACCAACAACAACAACAATAACAACAACAACTAGAGCATGACCCCTATCGTTTACCTGCCTTAATATTTACGACCCATCGGTTGCCGGCAAGGCGCAACCACTTTGCCCATTTCCTATCCCCCTTCCCTGCATCCTCATAATTGTGCAGTCGTTCTCATCGTGCCGCTTAGAGCTCGCCTAGTATGCATATTGCTCTGCAACCGGCAGGGTAGAGTCCCGCACACGCGGCGTATGCGTTACGTAAAATGAAATGTTTCCGCGTGCTTGCGCTTTGCAAAGTGATTAAAGAACAGTGCCACAAGAATTTCCACCCAAAACTTAACCTCGAAACGACACGTTGTAAATTCTATAAAACTTTGCTGACACAGCGAAAATTCAGATGTTGACAACCGGCTGCCTGAACGCATACGCAGTAGGCCTCTTGTAAGTTAAGTGTCTGCGAATACCAAAATATTATCTTGGCAATTCAACGGTCCTTTATCGAATGTGACCTTGTGTTGTTTGAAGTAAGAAATAATTTATTTATGCTGTTAGAGATAAAGCTTAATCTGTTCTTAGGTTAAATTAAGTAAGAACAAGGGATTTCAATTTTTAGGCCACATTTTAATCATATGCCAAGGAGACCTTAAAAAACAACTCCGAACATCAAAGCGAAAATATAATTTTTTGAAAGAGAATTAATATTGAAATTTAATTTTATGTAAAATATTGTTCTGATCTAGTCCAAATTTATAAAACAATCTTTGCAGCGACTCTTACTTACAAGCACAGACAACTTTTTTTGTCCAATTAGTTAGCTTTTTGTACATTTTTTAATTCTTAATAATTCATAAATTTTATTTTTATCTTTTACCGCAAAAGCTTGTGAAAATAATATAGATAACCACAAACCATATTCATTTTCAAGATAAGCTGAAGCTCACTAACAGTTTTAGACTGCCCAACAAAAATACTAACTAGTATTGAAACAACAATAAAAAACTTTCAGGTGGTTTTGTCGAAAATCTGGTTTCTACAATAAATGTATAAACAAGCACAACAGACAAGCAAAAAACCCAACTGGTATTTCAGAAACGAACTATTTAAACACTTAAAATTTGTAGACACGAAAAACAAAAAAAGGTAAACTAACGCAAACAATTTGATTTAAATTGTTGCTGTTTAAATCGCGCCAAGAGATAGATGGAATGCGCCGGGGATTATTCATTAGTATCATCGCAGCCCATGACAAATCCGAGAGCTGGTCTTTATAATTAAATGCCTATCGGACAACAAATAATGCAAATGCGCCCCGAGCTAGCCACACTTTGGCAAAATGAGTTGCATATTTTGGAGGTTTTTGATCGGGGCACGGAGCGTTTATGTTTGTTTTACGGCTCTCAATGGGGCGTGGCTGCACTGAATGCTTTATGGTAGCTGCATGCATTTAACAACACTGGCAGCAGCAACACGAAGAGCAGCGGAGAATATTGGCTGCCAGGGCGAACGTAAAAACATTGTTAAAATGCAGCAAAATTTGTAGATTTATTGCGCGCTAATCGCGGCCAAACAGCAGCAGTGGGGCGTGGGCGTGGCATTTTAGGTGGGCGGCTGTCGCTGTGTTGGTGCTCCAAATTGTATATTGTAATGGAAATTGAAATGCAAATGCATGGCCTGACATTTACGAGTACAGCAGACAGTGACAGCATCCACAACAACGCCAGCACCAACAACAGCAGCAACAACAAACAACAAACTCTGCCAAAAAGTCACCAATAAAATGTTGCAACTAAATGCGGCGCCATTGTCATAGACGTTACTTGGCAGGCGGCGGCGACAGCGGCTCTTGGCCAGCATATTTTCAATTTGTAAATGCAAAACAAGAAGCTGGCCACGCCCACCACAGCCAAGACAGCCTATAAATTTTAAGCTTTCCCATTGCGAGAAGCAAGCCGCGCAATTAGTAAACGAAACCATTTGAAAATATTCGTTGCATAATTCGAGGCGTGTCTTCAACTTGAATCAGTTCCAGCTTCGCAACTTGGCCCATAAACGCTTTACAGCACCGTTAGCCCGTTAGCCCGTTAGCTGGCAGCTTGCGCCCAAAACTGTTGATGAGCATCCTTTATGACAGCCATGCGACGCCTTGGACATGCAACTGACGGCCACGTGATGAATGCTGCACATAGCGACAGCGATGACAGGGCATCATAAATTCAGCTTGCGATGCTAAGCGGCAGGGGATGGATGATGAGGAAGAAAGAGGGGGCTGAATTGAAGGAGTTGAACTCGTGTTACTGCCGCTACGTGCAATCGGTTAGTGTCTGATTTGTTGTCATAGATCAACTGAGAACTGAATGTATATACTCATGACTTTTTGAAACAATAAATTCTGTGAAACTGCTGCAAGCTCCTCGATATCCACAACTGTGTCAGCTTATGGGTCTAGTTAAAGGGTCATAAAACACAAAGAGTTAAAGTTATTTTATTGATTTGGCCCAGAGAAAGCTGCCATAACAAAGTTTCTTGTAAACAGTTTTAATCGCAATTCACTCGTGCATGTCTTCAAAATCAAGCCGTCTCCTCATGGCTCCGTCCTCCGTTCCCATTGCTCTATTCTCCAGGTAAAGTTGTTGGCAACACGATGAAAATCATTTTAATAAATTGACTTTGCTTGTTGTGTCAGCCGCTGTTTGGCTTTTGAAAATTTGTTAATTTTGCACCGAATTGAGATAAAATCTGCTTACACTGGCTTATAAAACTAAACAGCCCATCGAACCCAACCCTTTTACAAGTCAACAAATTGCTGTTGTTTCGCTTGTTGCTCTGCCGTTGTTTCTGTTGCTGTTGCTGTTGCTGTTGCTGTAAGCATCGACAAGATTGTTTTTACATCAAGCGCAGCCATCAGCATTAGCAACAACAACAACCATTTTCAATGTTTCGCCACAGTTTATTATTTTTGTTCATCAGCTGAGCCTTCTTCATATCTACCCCATCGAATTTTTGGCCCGCCCATTGACTCCCGCCAAGCAGCTGTTGTTTTTGGCCAACTGAAAATCCTTTTGTAGCAACAATTTGCCACGCAAAGATTAAAACTTTTAATTTGCTTTTAATTAATTAAGTTGAAAATCGCGGCTAGAAGTCACTGGAACTTACCCACACCCCTTTCATACGCTTCAACAAGCCGCACCCCGCTTGTTGGCTCCCTCTGCCACCCTACCCCGCCAAATTTCGTAGCTGCTGTGCCTCACTTTCATTGTTTCACATGACTTACACTCTGAAGAAACTTCGGCGAAAATTAGTGCTGAGTTCTGTTCCTGGGGTCGCTTAACTTCATTTGCCTGCGGCTTTGTTGCTGCCATTCGAAACTCAACTGGATTCAGTATGGTTTTCGTTCATCAACGGAGGCTGGTAAATGCTACTGACAGCTGCGACTGTTCCAATAAATGTTTCAAATCTCCTTGATATTAATACAATTGGAACTTGATCGAGTTGACGATGCTCTGTTCCTATTTTCACATTTATATAAATTATTTATTTTAGCTAATACGATACAATCAGATCGTTGGCATTTATTCATTAAGGATTGACCTGTGATTGCGTAAAATTAGGTAAGCTAATTAAATTAAAAATGGGATCATATCCGATTTTTTTAAAAAACGGTTTTAATTTGTTTGTATGCTCAAAAAGGGGCAAAAAGTTTAAAATGAGTTTATGCAAATGTTTGTAACAGTCAAAAGGTAGCATCTTCAACGCAAATCCATTAGGGATACACATTATTGATCGGGACAGCACGCTGAATCTGAATCTAAATGCTTATACCAGAATGAGTTCATATTTTCATAAATAGGTATATCGTAAAGATACATCCAGGTAAAAATATGTTGTTTCTTCATCGGATTTTTTTTATAATTTAAGTGATGTCGTAAAGCTCGCGAAATTTAAATTACACCTGTACATTTGAGACACCTATGAAATAAACGAATGTTGCCCACTGCACAGTCTCGCAGACCATGCGAAGAAGCACCCAGGCACATGCAACACAATTTGCGGAGCATTCGATGCTCTTTGTTGTTTTTGTTGTTGATTTTGTTGCTTTTCCTGCTGCCATTTACGCCTCAGTGGCAATTGGCGGTGCTGCTGATGCCTTACAATGTGGAATGTTGCAAGTTTTATGTTTCCAAGACGACTTTCGCTTACACACACTCAGGCACACACACACACAGACACACTCACACAGTCGCGCACAAAACGGAGTGCTCACATTTTTGGGTTTCCATTGCCTCACGTGCCCTGCTGCTCCTTTGTGTGCTCAACGTGACGGAAATTAGCGTGGTGTGTGTGTGTGTGTGTTGTGCCTGCTCCACTCAGTGTGTATGTGTGTGCGAGTTTGTGTAATCGCGACTTGGCGCCATATTTATTTTTCCACTGTGCTGCAGTTATGATTGTACAAACACACGCACACACACACACACTCACAGATATTGGCACATGCCCACATTCATTGCGCATCTTTTGAATTTCTGAATTGTTGCTATGTACACACTTATTTCATGCTCTTTGTGTAAACTGACTTGTAACCCTGGGCCAGGTCCATGCCAGAGGGGCTCTGGCGATGTGATTGATGTTTTCACGCAAGCTAACCCACCCGAAGGCCCAGCCACCAACACTCTCCGCACCCCTCCCTGCCTCTGCCCGCGTCGCCAGCCACAAACAAACATTTTACATTTGAGTACGCGCCACTTTTGGTTCGATGCTTCATTTTATTCAGCTGCCAAAGCACGAAATTGCGCATATTTACTTTGCTCTCGAATACACGCACATACAAGCCCACATACACACAGAGACAGACATACGCCCGCTAACATACTCACAGACAGAGTCTCTCAATCTTTTATAATAATTTCAGCATAGCACGGCTCATAAATTTGTTTGCTAAAAACATTTTCACTTCATTTATTAGAAAACAAGAAAAATCCGCACCTCGGCAAAACTGCCATTAACCAAATTGCATTTCGACGTAAATTGTTTGGCTTTCCGTATTTAACAGCAGGTGCCGTCAGTCATCTTGGCCAATTAAGGCGCCAAGGAGAAGAGATATGTGCATAGGCAGAGAGAGCGTGGGGTGGAGAAAGTTTTGTGCGTTAATTGCTTGAAAATTAAAACATGAAATTAAATAAAAACATCGTTGGACACAAGTGTCTTGCGTATATAACTCGCACGCTTCGCGTGACCGACAACCACCGCATGCAGGTAATTAATAAAAAACTTTCTGCCGTTGTCCTGGCCCAAACCGCAGCTCCACTCACATATGCCCATATATGTAAGTGTGCGTGTGCGTGTGTGTGTGTGTGTGTGTGTGCGCACGCGTGACGCCAACAATCAAGTAAAATTCTTCAACGGCACATGTGTGTGCATATGGAAATTATAAAGTACCCATCGGGCCGGCGGCACCAGCGGCCGGGCCGTGTGATAAGTGACAAATAAATGCGCTCTGCATGTGTTCCTTGTCTGGCTGGTGCTTGTCCTTGCCTGTTTATTCCTCGATCCTGACCGGCCTGACAGTTGCAGCGTCTCCCGCCGTCTGTCTCCGCCTCTGTCCATGCCGTTGCCTATTAAATATTGCAAAATATTTCACTCTACCAAACGATGCAATTATGAAAAATTTCGCAGGGACTTTATATGTGGGCGCGACTGAATACACGGCTGTTCGTCAGTTTGGCGCTTTTGTATAATTTCGAGTGTTTTTCTACCGCAAAATTGCTTGCATATTTTAATGAAACAACCACATGACGGCTGCCATCGGCTAGGACATGCCCCTGGTGAATGTGGTGGCTTGCGAGGGCCGTGGCCAATATTTATTGATCTCGAGTCGTCGTCGTTGACAGGACACCCTGACAACCACGCTGTCAAAAAAAAAAAATAAATAAATATATATGAAAAATACATCAAAAGAATATTTAATTAAGGAAAGTTTATTCATTTTTTTTTAACAAATAGACAAGAGTGCAAATGTGATCAATTAATATGATCTATTTTAATTCATTTGGGTACACCAACAACAAATCCTATATGCAAATGTAAATTAATTTATATTATTAATTATTGTGAATGAATACTTTTCATCGATTAATTGTCACAATTTATGCTATCTATCCATTATCCTAATTGAAATTTCTTGTTGTTTGGTAATCTTTACTATATTAATTAACTCAGAGTATGCAAGCAAAATATTGTTCTTTAAGGCCTATGTTCAGCTGATCCAACATGCCAACGGCAACAGCAGTTAATGCATACATTTGTATATATTGTATGTGTATGCAGTTGGGACCTAGTTATAGTACATCTTAAATGTACACAAATTGAATCAATGTAGAGGATGCTCATCACAGTCAACAGCCATTCTCCCGACTTTATTTATGTGACAATGATACTGCTAGCGATTTGCTATAACGGCAACGTGACAACTTCTGCAAGCACTTGCCACGAAAGCGAAAAATCCAAATGAAAACACGTGACGCGATGCCACCAATTGGTAAGCAACAAAGCTTCAGCTTTGAATTATGGCCAACGCAGTCGCATACCCAAGTAGCAAAAGCACCACCACCATCACCAAAATCTCGTCCAGCCATGCTATAGGGTCCACTGGCCACGTTTGCATTTCAATTTGGATTTTCTTGGCGCTTTTTGTGTGAACTCCACCACTTCATCTTTTTTTTTTTTTGAGGAGATAAAATCATAAATCAACGCTGAATCAGGTAAATAAAAATAATGCTCAGAGTGCGTATGCAAATTGAACTGAAACTGAGAGACTGCGCATATTTGGCTGAGATTTGCCGGCGCAAAAATATGGAAAAACTTGAGTCAGTCAAAAACTTTTTGACTTCTCAAAAAAAGTTGACGATGCCGTTGTTTGTGCATAATATTGTTGCAGCCAAGTTTGCTTTTTGACTGCGCTGAGTGTCTGTGTGCCACTAATGCAAATCAGGAAAATATATCGAGATTTAACATCGAACAAGTAAAGAAAAAACCTACTTTTAATTTATCGAAAATACCGACATTGTGGCATTGAAACAAGTAGTTTCCCATACCAGAAAATGGAAACGTTTTTTTTACTATATATAGTTTATTATTCCAATATATTTTCACGTCGACATGATCCAACTCATAGACTAAAATTTCGTTCAAAATGAACACCATTGATTGTTACATTGTCACAAATCGAAAACTTTTACAGCAAGACAAGCTCGACAGAAATCAATTAAAATTAAATCGATATGTCGATGTTTTGCGAGTTTTTGCTTTGCATCTCGACTTTCAGATGTTGTGTGTGTGTGTGTGTATGTGTGCCAACGCAAAGCAAACGGAAATACCGGGCAATCACTGTGCCGTTAATTAGCAGGATCTAAAGAGCATGGCTAATGCAGATGCAATGGCTAAACATGTTGTAGCCATGGCGCACGGATGAGGTCAAAAAATCACACTTTCCAACACAATGTGAGCAGTTTCTTGAGTTTAAATTCTTTGCATATTTTTCGCTCTTATTAAATAATTTTTTTTTAAATGTTATAAAGTTCTATACGATTTGAATTATTTGTATAAAAATAGTTAACAGAGTCAGATTTATTTTGTAGATTTGAATAATTTTTGTTGGATAGGGGCAGCAATTTTGTTGACTAGTGTTATGTACTTACAGATAGACGAATAGTTCGTTTGCCGCTTTATTGGTTCAAAAATGCTGCATTGGGTAATCGCTATGATCAAAGGGTTCAACAGTGTGAGATGGCAAAGTTCAGCAGTGCTGGGCTTGGTTTCGGTTTCGTTTGGTTGAATCTACTCTTGGGCGTCGACTCATTAGATAACCGCAAAACGCACAATCTCTGCTATTTGCCGGAGGTAAAGTCTCGTAGGCTCTGCACTGTGCAATGCAATTGCATTGAACTTGTTGCGGTTTTAGTTCCCATTCCTGGGAAATCGGGCGTTGCGGGTGTCGCCTCAAAATAGACAATGTTTATTAATGGACACACATGCACAACGACTGCAGACAGACAAGATGGGAAATTCTGTGCACACTAATGGACACATTTGCAAGCTTATTGGGGCATTTGCCTGGATTCAATGGCAGCGGGGAGCCCGATCAGAAGAATTTATTAAAGCTGCACCGACAACTGACCTGCTTCAAAATTCATCTACTCTTACAGCAGGCAGAGAATTTTGGAATGCTTGCCAACATTTAATAGACACTCACACAGAAAGTTTCTGCATTGCGGAAACGGACATTCAACGACAAGACTGCATCTCCTGCTGTTTGCAACATAATGTGGCCTGTAAGCTGCTGTCCTGCCCGATAAGCAGCTATACCAGCACCACATGTGTGAAAGTCGGATGCCAATGACTTAAAGAGCCTGTCGACCCACTCTGCTAATTAACAGGCTGTTCAAAGCAAGCCACGTCACTTTTTGCTATTCAAGAGGCATTGCTTTTAAATTACCTGACTTACTTATGTTGAGAGTGCTAGACTCAAGCCACACCGCATCAATGCACATAAATACTACATTATATTTATATGATTTTACCAAATCAAACTTTAATTTTACAAGAAATATATTTATTTTACATTTTTTCCGATTCTTATATTTGGTCTATGAACATTTGTTTCATTTGATCCTTGACGCGCAAATTTACACATTAAAAAAAAGAAAATATTGCTAAGAGGAAAAAAGCATGTGTGTTTACACTCAAAATAAATGTAATTGCTGAAATAAATTTTTTTTTAATATTTTTTGTCAAAAAAGCATATATATCCCGTCCTACTAATTTTCGAAAAAAAATTAACCGATTTTCAGGTTTGATGGAAGTTAAACATTGATTTTATATTCAAAATATATGCATTTAAAAATAAATTTTTTTTTTCTACTTTATGTCAAAAAAGCATGTACTCCCCCCTTACTCATTTTCGAAAATTTTTTTTTTCAAAAATTAAAATTGCGAGTTTATGATTTAAATTGATTCTATTGGTCACATTTAACATAAAAAACAGCATTAAAAGTGATTTTGAGGGGGTCAAATTTTACGTCAAAAATCATGATAGAATCGGCAAAAATGTTGACATGGCTCTTGGACCAACAGCTTCCAAGTATCAACTTTCGCAAAAATTAACCGATTTTCATGTTTGAAGGCTTTTTATACCCTGAACCCATTGAAAATGGGTGAAACAGGGTATTATGGTTTTGTTGAAATGTATGTAACAGGTAGAAGGAGGCATCTCCGACCCCA